>JAODKO010066195.1:0-10399 GCA_027576895.1 Sciades mastersi | reverse complement strand
GAATCATAATAGTATGTTTGGGATCTGGAGAAGGGATCGCTTTCGAGGTATAGTTGAACATCGTTGAGGGTGATTCTATTTTGGGTGACTCTTCTGGTTCTTGCACGTTTAAATCGATTTAGAGCATTTACATCAATGGTAGAGGCGGTGGAGCTTTTTAGCAGATTGCTGCTGCTGCTACCACCGCCGTTGTTGCTACTGTTATTGCTAGTGTTATTGCCAGTGTTGATGGTGGTGGAGGAAAAGGCCGACTAAACGAAAAACAAATAAGTCCCAATTTACTTACTAACTAAAAAGCCAGTGAATACGTTGGAAGCATTGCCTGTCGACGTGTTGTTGAGTGTGTCCGAGAGTTGGGAATCAGTCAATGTGTTGTTGAATGGACGACGCCTTCTATCACCGATAGCCTGCATAGCAGCTATATTCGCAGCATGAGTAGCCAACATCTTTTCCTGGTCTTTCACATACTACAACAACAACAACCCCATTCAACGACAATCTCGAAAAATGTGTGAGCATACTTGTCGAGCTCGTTCCTTGAGTTTCAATTGATCAGGTGATTCGAGCTTGGTCTTCGACTAACAACCAAATAAACAACTGTCCACATTACAAGTTTACTTTTGAGAGGGAAAGCATTTTCTCCTCTTCCATAGATTTGTTTTTCCTGACTCCAAGAATAGCCACTTCATCCAGAAAATTGTATTGTGACAAAATTCTCGAATCAATTCGTTTTAACCGGTTCTAAACTTCTCATGTCAAATTCAAAAATCAACAAGTTACTAATACAGGTTGAATGACGGTGGAGGTAAAAACTCGTTGGTGGACCTGCTTGGAGAGGTCTACTAGCATGGTTCGTAGACGATACTCGAGGGCGTGTGACAGCAATGAACAAAACACCGGCAAATCCTCAAAATCAACCTGTAACGTCCCATAACTTCGCACTAAACATCCATCCCATTAACTACTCGGTCCAACAAACACACTAACACTAACCAATAGGTAATATCTGTTTGGAGATGTGTTTGATATCAAAAAATTGTTGATCTTTGGCGTAATTGAGCCGTTTCAAGTTGGTTTCGTTATTAAATATATTATTTTGTATGACTTTCTCGTGCTACGTCACAAATTGTAGCTAGTTATTCATTGCGATAAAATACTTCTAACGAAATGGCGCCTTTTTCGCGTGCAGAGGAGTCAATATTCAGCGCAGATTTATCGGTTTTGACTTTTTTACTAATTATTATCGATTTAATCTCAAATTATTTAGTCTCGATCAAACGAAGACGCTGACAACAAGTTAAAACGGATGAAAAATTACGGTCTACGATGTGAAGCATTGGCGGTGATGGAAAAGGTGGGATCGATAGCTTTACGTTTGAGGTCCAAAATAGTGACATTGTTGGTGTCCAGAGATTTGTTGTGGAGGTCATTTTTGGTGGCAGATCTCGACGTTGAAAGGCTGGCATCATTAAATTTTCTATTTCTATCTCTACTCGGCGGTAACGAACCGAATGAGGTGGTTTGAGGCACCACCATTTTGGACGCCTGCAAAAGCACAGAACCTAGCAAATTCTGTTTGGTCACATTCTTATTAGCGTTTCCAACGCCTGTATTTTTCTATTATAATGAAAATTAAACGATGTGTTCATATTCCGCTTATTAAAATATTATTTAAAAATGTAAAAGTCAAACATTTAATTTTACATATTACGAATTCGGCTCGATGCACCCAACAAATACAGTTTAAAATGGTGGGAAAATTACCGAAAAAACGTTATTGGACTGGGTTCCATAGTTGAACTGCGGTTGTTGCGGTTGTTGCTGTGGTTGGTGTTTGACTGGCGAATCATTCAACGCATTGTATATGGCAGAAACTGAAGCAACAGAGGAAGATGGCACACCTAACGTTTTTATCGAAGTGGTTGGCGAGTTGTTAAAACTCGTTTTTATTGGCGTCGAATTCGACACAGGCAGTCGTTCCACAAACTTGTGCATCTCCTGCAATGTATGATTGGTCGTTTTCATTCCACCAACAGCGACAACGTTGCTCAAACTTTTATCTAGCATAATCATCGGTCATTTTCCATCACAAACAATGGCATGTTGTATCACTTGGTGTATTGGGAGTTTTTACAGTAGCGGTTGTGGTGGTTTGATGACTGTTTATGCTGGACAACTCATCGTTGCCACGGAAATAAGGCAATGTACTCTAATACACACAACTTTTACAAGCACAGTAACACGCGATAAATTACTTTGATAAATTCGATCATCTCACGTTGCGCCGGAGCACAATTGGTCAGTCTTGCCACTGTGGTGATAAAATCTTCCACCGAAAAACTTCCACTCTAAATTTCAAATCAGTCTAAATCCGGTTTATCGCAAAAGTTAATCTATTAATTTCTAAAGGCTCGGTTGTCATAGTTTTTGCGCGGAGACTAACTGCTCAGATTCAACACACAATTCTACGAGATATCTTCAAAGAATCGATTCTCCGCTTGTAGAAACGAGTTTTCGATAAAAAGCAAAAATAATTTTAATCCTACATACGTCAACTAGCGACTTGAAACAATGCGCTTTTCTCAGCCAATTCTTTGAATTCAACCAAATGTATTAGTCATGTGATGAGCACGCGTTATTTCAATATGCAAATATCGGAGACATACTATAACTTTGGCCACAGCCTGTTTCACCTGCTCACTAATTGCTATCGAGTGTTTTTGTGAGGTGAGTGTGATGAGTTGGGAGAAAAAGTTGCGTAGCTTGTTCACCGAATTTTGGGTTTGATCAACCGTCGTATTGTTTCCATCACTATTGGAGTTGTATGAATCGTTGTTATTGGATGTTTGTTGTCTCAACTGGAACGACTGTTGTTGTTGTTGTTGTGGAACTATATTTCTATTAGATATGTTTGTGTTGTCTTTAGATGTATTTGAATTAGAAACAGTGGCGACTCGAGATTGGATGCTATTCATCAGTGCTCTATTGTGAGAAATATTGGCACCTAAATACGAAATAAGCTAGTAAAAGAGTTTGTGGATAAATCGAAATGGCGAACCAGTATTGAACTGATTATTGTCTGAAGAGTTGTTGTTGTTGTTGCTGTTGCTGTAATACGAATGAGTTATATTGTTGTTATCGTTAATTTTGGTAGCAGCATTGGGATGATTGTTGTTAGTTGTTTGAATGTTCAATTGAATTTGTGATTGCTGTTGTATGGAGTAGTCGTTTAAATTTGACTGATAAATTACATTATTTTTGTTGTTGTTATCGTTTTTCATAGCGTAAAAGTTGATGGAGTTTTTGGCATTTCCGTCAACTACAAAACACATCCACAGTCAATCCAATTTCAACAAATATGCCACTTCAATTTTAAAATTCAGAATTTAACAGTCTGTTGTTTTTTACAATTAAACCCATTCAAAACAGCCATACCTTGTATGGTGGGAATAGAATTGACATTGGCGTTATTTTTGGGAATTTTACCACCATCAGCAATGTATTGGACGTTCATATGTCCCAAATACTCATTTAGATTTGGATTTCTCATCGATGGACCAGCAAGCCACTTTGGTAACTTTGACCATCGAGATTCCACGATTACACACGCTATTCATTGAACCTTTCCGATTTTTATGGTGGTCTTTTTCCTCCACATCAAACTTCCACTTCCACCATCTACTGTGTCCATCTCCAACTCGATTGTTCTTCCACCAAGTCCAAGTGCTATATCAACAATATTTAATCCTTAACTTTAAAATATCGGAGCGGATTAAATTCATTCATACCAACTCACTGTTAAGTTATGTGGTTGAAATGCAGTTATTTCAATAAATTATTTTTGAATCAATCCTCCCACATTATATCACCACTCAAAAACATTATACTATGCTAAAAATTGGTCTTCAAAATCAGGCAATTAATTGTCGTAATCCCTCATTAAATCACATTATAATTACCTGTTGTTTGATGTTAAAAAGTGGCGTTATATGAGATGTTGGATTGACCGGAATTTTAGCGTATACCTTTTCAAAAAATTAACTTTCAACTTTCAAAGTCTCGCGCATGCGCTAGTGAAAAAATTCAAACTTTTCTGATTACTTTATATTTAATAAAGATAACAATCAAATTATCTTATAAACGTATGCAACAGAACGATTTTTAACGCATAAAATTTTTTCAACCAAATTAAACAAAAAATTAACGAGTTATATCATGTTTTTACGTTCTTTACTCAATAAAGTACCTAAAAAAGTAATTTTTTCTATTTAATCGAAATTTTAAATGATGTAAAAATGATATACATTAATAAGATTGTTGTTGGAACAAGTTTCTGAAACTTTGACTAAACACTCTCACGTGAAGTTACCGATAAATATTTTTATATAAATTTGAAGCTAATCTGGTCATATAACGACTTAACACATAGATCAGTATTTGTAGCAAGTGAATGTGGTGTACTGTTGACGAAAATCTGTGAAAAAAATTCGTATGCGCATACTGATCTTTAAAAATCGGTATAACGATATTATTGCAGGTAGTAGTAGCAGCAGTCGGTCGGTCGGTCGACTATAACGGTATTTGTGCGATTGTTCGAGTTGATGAAGCCGTCCCAACTAGATGGATTCGATTCCACCACTTACAAAAAATTCCTGGAGAAATACACCGAAATGATCAGCAACTACAGCACCCACATAGTGTGTATGAGTTCGTTGTTGTGTGCAATGCTACACGACAGCGAACAATTCAATGAGATATTTGTGACCCATGGTGGTGAATTATCGTTGAACGAATCGATGGATACGTTGTGGGGAAAAATATCCCAATTTAATTTGTCTAATGAGAAAAAATTATTGCCCAAATTGGCGTCAACTGAATCCGTACCAACTGACAACACATCGGATGATAGCGAGAAGCAAAACTGTTCCAATTCGGATGTTGATTCCACCAACACTGCCTCATTTGTGTCGTTGAGACCAGATCTAATCGCATCCGAGCTTCAAACCTACGCTATAACCACCGAGATGATCACCAACTTTTTCAACGGTGTTTCGTGCGATGTGGAAACCGCCACCGATCATCTCAACAGTTACATTCGAAAAAAGTTGAAATCGTTAAGTTGTTATTGCAACATCGACACCCACAACGAGTCTGTCACCAAGAAAGCCTACAAGGCAAGTTTTTACGATATTGGTTGATGAGGAAAATGCGTTCAAGTAGATTCTATCTATTTTTGTAGGATGTTGTGTGTGGTATATTGGAGTTTATACGTGAGAAATACGTGTATTTTCAGAGTATAGCCGACGCCTATCGTCCTTTAGCCGTGTATTCGGATGTGGGCAATCTTTTGAAGGACAACTGTAAACTATCCAACTATCTGAAAGATGCCTCACTAAGATGGATCACTCTCAATCATGTATGGTGTTTACTATGATGCAAAAATATGTTTGGTGGGCACATTTTGAAGTGGATATTTGTGTAGTTGACGCGTGAATTACGCCCACCACACATCACCTTCAATCCTCTCCACTTGAAATACATAAGTATGAAATCGTCGTACGATCTTCTACTCCACAAAAACATTAAAAACGATATGCTTAACAGTTACGAGCAGCTCATCAAGGTAGATCGACACATTTTCCACATACACTTTACAAGTTGTAATGGTGTAGTTGTATTGCGAAAAAATCGCAGCACTAACCATCTCCAACGTTGATGTTCCTTGTGGTTATCACATTTTTCCATCCATTATCGAAAACCTCCTAAAAGTAACAACACATTCGGATAAATTTTGATTTGACTCGATTTAATTTCAAACAAGAATTGCTGCGATTATGAAACTCAAAATATCGCCATCAGTCCTATTGAAATGGAAAATGTGAAATATTTGAATTCGGTTATCTATAGTGAAGGTGCTTTTCATCCATGGAGTATAAGTATTGGGAAAAGAGTGAACTTTCTCATTCGTATGAATTTATAATTGTAGACGATCGCATTTTTCCAAACGAAACCACACCTTCCAAATCCACCAAAAGTATCATCCACAAACTTGTAATTCGTACACACTTAAACCATCCACTATTTTTATCACATTAATTGTGGTTTATACATTGAAGGATAATATTTTTAATATGATTGCATCACAAACCAATCCAGCCGATAATAATATCTTTTTGGATGAACAAAATATTGTGGTGAAACAACTGGCAGCATTGCTTTGTCCTTCGATCTCTTATTTCGCCTCCAAAATTGCACTTTTGCTTCTATTTGGTAACAACCACATTGTGGAATGCAAAAAGATATGCACCTACAACAGTGAGAGTTCGGTCATCAATTTTTTTCCTCACGGCACCAATATGCAATCCTACCAGGGCGAATTCGATAACCACCTACCAACCATATCGATAATTCTCAATTCGATCGATCTTCAAGTTCCTATCGTGTGGTATGTTCACGTTTTTTGGGGGTGTTTAAAGTTGTTTCTATTTGCGACATCCTAGGAACATCTATCCCAAAGAATCCATCATGGAACATTTCGATAAACCCACCAACTATCGTACAACACCATTGGCCACCATAAAAACCGTGTTCAAATTGAGTATCGACCTCAACGATCTATTCAACACTCGGTTAGTCAATGTGGTTTGAGTTTTGATAACAAAAATTTGATTATCTAGTTTCTATCTGATGAGTAAAGTCAACGTGAAAGTGCTGAATATAAAAAAAGACAACTCTCACCTTTTTACCACACTTAAAAGTGTTATAAATAGAATTTTTGGAAGCTAACTCTTTCTATCTTTATTATGATCAACTTGTCTCTTAATTGTATAAAAAATTGTTTTACGTGGCGCCATTTGGTTTAAAAAAATTGATATATTACGTGGAAAGCCGAAAAAAATAAACTACTAAACTGGTCACGTGACTAATGGCAACTACCAACCCGGGTTTGACTCTCACAGGAAGCACAGCTCTAATCTCGGAGCTACTATGTAAATCAACCTAGTTTCATCATCTGTTGTAACCACCATCACATATTTAGATTATTCGGTGAATAGGTATGTGGTTACATGTTGTAGTGTTCGCGCCAAAAAATAATTCAAATTTCCTTTCTTATCTAGTATTCTGTTTCAACGTGGCATATATCCATCGGACATGTTCCAACGACAACCATATCACAGTGTTCCTCTTATGATCTTAAAAGACAAAGATGTGGATGCTTATTTCACCAAACTTATAGGCGATCTCAACCGTAATTTTGCTTTGTAGTTGTATTGATGGTTGGGTTGTATGGACGTGTAGAATGGCTTGATGCTGGTCTAATAAACCGATTTGTGTTGGCAATTATCAACAAAGTCACTGGAGAGGTTGTGGAGACTTGGAAGTTCAATATCGATTCGACGTTCAATCGCAAAGATGCCTCAAAAGAGTATGTTTATTGTTGTGGATTGTATTCGAAACGACTGGTGTCATATTGTTCTACTGTAAAGTCCAAATCAACATCTTATATCGAGGCCGGAAAGTGAAATAGTGGTCGAAATTCAAAATCTCATGAAACAAATCACAGCCAGCGTGTCATTTCTTCCACTATTGGATTTTCCATGTAACCCTTAAAATGTTGTAGCTCGCTTCAAATAGTACCAACTCTGCTCAACCAATAAATAGGTACTATCGATATTCAGGTGTGTGTGAGTCGATCGTCAACAATTCCCAAAGCTTGGAAAGATGGTGATGCTCTCGCTATAGAAACTGGCGAGGAAACTGTTCCACTTCGACCAGTCACAACCAACATCCACAATGTGACCGCGTGTGTATCCTACAAAGTGGTCCATCCAGATGATTTTAATAACTAATTTTTGTCCACTCATACTTTTTTCAATTATCTATTTAATTGGACGCTTTTTTAGTCCTTTTTCTCGCAAAAATCCGACACTTTTCAGTTGCAATAACTAACAATTTTAACAACCGCCTAATGGTGTGATGTTATAGTGTGATAAAAATTGTCGTTGTTGTTGGTTAAAATGATAACTAATTCGGTAAACAATGTTTATCAAGGTGTGTAGATTCGCGCTCTTCTAATGTATTTTCTCGATTGGTAGTTGGTGGGGTTGTATAAAAAAGCTTGGGCCATATTATTATTGTTGGTGTTGGATTGAATTCCACCACGATGGTGTGTAGAAGTGATGGGATAGTTTGGGTCGGGAATTCGGGTGCGTTTGTATGTGTAGGGTGAGCTTATGCGGGATTTTTGGACATAGTTTTGATTTGTGTTGTATGCGTATGGATTGGGATAGTTTTTGTCCCAATAACCACCACCACTCAAATACATATTAGAATCTCTTGGTAGATATGGATTGGAAAGTTGTTCCATGTAGTTGTTTCGGTTGTTGGAGGTGTCGTAGCTAGGAGCGTATGTGTAGTGATTCCTGGGGTCGTTCATAATTTCAGACAATTTTTGGGCTTGTTGTGTGTTGGGAAGTTTTTGGGAGAATTCCGAAATAGTATCCAACAACATCTATCATTTTAATCACACAAATCTGTGTAGTTAGACACATACTTTTTCCAATTTTGAACTGTCAAACGCCAACCCTGTGGTGACATTCCCTTTGTCATCCTGCTGATACACTCCAGCCACTGAATCCTACACACAAATTGATACGCGTACTAAACAGGTCATCTAATTCAGTACATTTGTCGTGGAGCCTCTATCTACAAGACAACAATGGAAAGCGCATTCAGGTTTACAATTATCTGCGGAACAATCACTGGGACAAGAAGCATTTGTATCTAACACCAATCACTAACACTTCTACATCACATATTTCAGATCACTTTTCTCGATGTTGGTTTCATTTGCTTGTGCGTTGTATGAAGCGGATAGATCAGAGGTGGCGTTCTCATTCTGAAACATATGAGGTTGAGATGTGGTGTCATTGGCGATTGAGCTCGAATTGGATGAAATCAAAATGACAGAAGCATTGTTGGCACCCCCATCCAGATTGGTTACATGCACAGGTTCATTCACGGCTGCGGAGTTGTTCACTGGAGAACTATCGTTAGAAGTGATGTGAGTTTCATTTTTGTTTTTCGGCTCGATACCATTTGCTTCTACACACACAACGTGTAAAATTGTTGCTATTGATGTTTTCTATGTGCAAAAAAAAAGGTGGTACGATTTTTGAGAGATTCGATGAATTTGTCAGCTTCTGTATCGGTGATATTGTCGGTGTGATCTCTTGGAGAATTTTCGTTCATTTTTAAGGGGATCATTTTGATGTCGTTTGAAGTGGGAGGTGTGTTAGGTTGTGTGTTGTTCAGTGGCAATTCGGAGGTTGGATGGACGTCACTCTCTAAAAAACGTGTTTCACACACCATTCACGTTTTCACTCTATCGTTAGGTACCTCTAGGAAATCGCCCGCCAAGTGTGAACCCTTCTCTTCCACCAAAATTCAACACAACCACAACCACCAAAACTTGTAGTTTTCCCATCGAAAACATATCTTTGTTTTTTGGTTCGAATGTATTAACTCAAAAAATTGTTTATAGGAATATTGCAGTGGACTGTTTATGGTTGTAATTGAAGTTATGACAACTCACACGAATAGATGCTAACACCTCAAAAAACTTTGGTGTTAGCTTCGTTTTATTCGTTTCTGTGCTCCTATGGGTTGATTATTGCAAAACATATTGTGGAATTTGTGTTGTCACAGCTGTTGCTCTGTTCCAGCCAATATCTCAATATGTTGACATCAATAGAATTTAATGTGGATATTAAAAATAAAATGAAAAAATTCGCAATTTTAATTTTTGGCGCCAACCAAAAGTTTATCAATAAAATTGTTGTGAATATATTAGTTGATAATTTTGTTGTTTGACTAAATATTTACAATTTGTTCAATGAAAGTCTACAACCTAGTTATTTTTCGATGTTTCTCAGAGTGCATGCGTCAAATATGGAAACTGTATGTTGGTGTAGTAGTAGATTCTGTTCCACCATGGTTACTGAATTATTTTTAGGCCAAAAAACCAGCATTCACCAAATCTGATCAGGATGATATCACCTCATTCGCCATCACCAACAACTACTACCAAGACATCAAGTTGACGTTGTTGGAGCTAGAAAATGGAATAAAATCCATGCAAGAAGCGATCGAAGAAATCGAATTGTTGATAGACAACAATGTGACCATTCCAATTTCGTATGGTCAACAATTTGTTTTTATGACACAAGACAAAGCGGTGAAAACGTTGAACGATCGAATCGAACGACAAAAACTCAAAATTACAACCAACAAGGAACTACTCACCACCTACGAAGATAAACTTTTACAGTTGAAAAGTAGATTGTACGCCAAACTTGGAAACACAATCAATCTCGACTATGACAAGTTGTAACTTTTG
>JAODKO010066139.1:0-10426 GCA_027576895.1 Sciades mastersi | reverse complement strand
AAGATTGGAATAATTACAATAACTTTTTGATCGATAGCTCTGTTGATATCGTTAAATACGTGGATTATTTGCTTATCTTTGAATGTGGCATCTCGCTTCTTCACAATTATTTGGTCACCGATTGATTTCATCATTTCATTTCTTATTATGAAAGCGATATTCACAGGATCCTCTATGTCATTCTTGGTTCGTAATGTGACGTGTAATTGTTTTTTTCTATATTCACCTTCTGCTGTTACCATTAAATTAATATCTATATGAAATATTTGATAATAGAAACGTATATTTGTTTGATTACCTCTCAGAATTTTAACCTTGGTAGCGCTCTCGGGTGATTCAATTACAAGAGTAAGTTCATATTCGATTTTACCATTCACATTATCTATTTTGAAACTGGCTGTGAGATCACTTACAACCAACGTAATTTTTTCAGTTCTGGGCTCTTCCTCACCAGCCGATTCGTCTAAGGGTCTTAAAGTGTATTCAGCATTGAGAATTTCAGCTTCCACGTTAATTATTATGTCGACAATCAAAACATCCATTTCATATCTTGGTTTAAGTTCCAATATCATTTCAGTCATTTCTATTTTCGCAATTAGATTTTCGCAATTAGCTTTTTTATTTACTTTTTTTGATTTTAAGTGTTATCTTTTCAGTGTAATCTATCAATCTGGCCACCAGTTTGTATGCCATATTTCTGTCAATTTCTCCTATTAATACTTTACCAACTCCATTTGTAATTTCAACGCGTTTTTTGCCAAAATACACTATTGGTGCATCTTAAATATTTGTTGGCATTAAATCCGTCCAACCAATTTTTACCTTCTGGAACGGCAACGGGATTGTTTGAGTCTGACGAGTCGCTGTTCTTATCGTTTTCTGCTGTTGTACTCTCTGAATTTGGAATTTCTTCCGGATTAGAATTTTTGTCTAGCACCGGAGATGCCTCTGACTCAAGATTTGAGCCAGCAGTTGAACCAGAAACATTTTCGACAACTGTGGTATCTCCTGCATTCGCTTCTGGATCTGTGCTATCTTGAGGGATTGGTTCTGGTTCGGTTGTCTCACCTTAATAAATTAGTAATAAAAATCATTTAATTTTTAAAGTTTTTACTACGAGCAGGTGAGAGAACATATTGAACAATAACAGTTGGTACATCAATGGAACATTCGAAATGCAAGTAGAGGATGTTACCATCAAATTTTGGCGCAAAAAACACTTCAAATGGTGACACTAAAATTTATATTTTTAATTTCATTGTCTTTCAAAGGATCTATTTAACCTGGTACTATAGTGAGTGTTACAATTTTGGATAATTCTTTAACTCTTATTTTCAATTTTGTATACTTTCGAGGGTGTGGGGCAGGAAGAGAAAATTCGTATCTTGATGGGGATGTCGCGTCGACATCAACTTCTTCCATGTCTTCCGATTCATCGGTTTCTTCACTCTCAAGATAGAATTTGTATTCAAATTGTAAGTTATCATCCACATTCTTTTCATTTATTATAGCAGTGATCCCAATTTTTTCGTTTTCCCTTTGGGTTGTATAATCAACTTTAAAATAATTACCTAAAGAAAGTCATTCTAGCAATCAACTCACGAATAAATCACCTTCAAAAAATGATAAAATTCCATCATGTTCATCATTTCCTCTGATGATCAGTTTGTATTTGTTAGCTCTGGGGACATTATTGATGACAAAAAATGTCCTTTTGTTGTGGAGTTTAACATTGAGCGTTTCACTAGCTATTTCCTCAGTTGATATGGTGCCATCCTCAGCAGTCGTAAGTTTTTCCAATGAATAAGTCAAATCATCAGTGGATATCCCCTCACTGTAGGTTAAACCAATTGTCAGTTTTTTACCCAAGAACGTGTGTACGACTGTAATTCTGATTAGATCTAAAAATCGAACGAATATATTGTGATTCATTCAATGAATAATAATTAAATGTAATTTTTTTAAACACTAATACATTCAAAATATAAAATTTTACACATCGTATTAATGACGTTATTCAATAGGTGGATGTATTTTACTTTTTCCAACGATAACTCTTTCATATTCACTTAAACCGACTATTTTGACATAAATAACATGGATCTTTCTTCGGTGGAGTTCAAGGAACGTTAAACCTTCACATGTAGTTTCGCCCGAGCATGGAGAGTCCATATAATTAAGGCATTCATTTACTTTCTCTTCCACCTTGGATTCTTCATTTAATATCATCTGTTTCCAAACACAAACAAGCTTGTATTTCTTAATTTTTTCATTTTTTATGCGTATCATGTAATTTTTTTTGCCTAAATATATTAATTCTTTGTTCAACCTGATAAGATCTACACAATTAGTTTTAGTGAGTAAACATATTTAGACTAAATACTTTTGAATGCGTGAAACCTTTGTATTGGGCCCTCTGGACCATATCTTATTTCCAGTAGAATATGGTCGCTCGTATCATATAGCATTTCAAGTTCGTGGCATTTGTTGAAATTGGAGCATCCAGAAGAATAAAAAAAATATTTCAGTTCCCAGCACCTAGCGGTTTCCCTGTATGTTTCTCCGTCGGAATTATAAACTGACAATTTCCATGGGCAAAGTTTTTCCGAATCCGAATCGAGATTAACAAATTTAAATTCAACACTCTTTTTACTGAGCCTATTTTCAGGTATAACACTAGCAAATCCTGAGCTAACGGGGTCTAAATCGAAATGAACTTTATTAAACAAATAATGCAGCTGGTTAGTTGTGATTACATCCATTCGTTGATGTTGCCAAAAGTAGAGTCACAGTAGTTGTGATAACAACCAATTTGACGCTATACATTATCGGGGCTGTTTTTATAGTTTACGTCCAAGCTGTAGCGTTCAATGAGTAAAATACTATTGTAATGTGATCTAAGATATATTAGGTCGTGATATCGACGATGAGAAGCTTTTGAGTAGAATACATCTTTGCTAAATATTATTGATCAGTTTAATGTTGAGTTGGTAAATCACTCAAAGCTTTCCAACAAAAATATACATTAAAATTCGATTTAATAATTTATAAAAACGTCTCAAACAAATTCGACAATATTCTTTGCGTGAATTTAGAGTAGATTTTTATTGGTTATTGTAATGAATAGTTGATGTTTTGTAAAATTATCCATTTCCACCCTATAAATCTATGGATGTATGAATGAACGAATGACCAATAGATTCAACCTATTCATCAAATATACATAATAGTACATAGAAATTTTGTGAGGTTTTGCTTTTTCAGACAAAATATACACTCTATTCCTACTATATATTCATTATACAAGATGCAGTCATAAGTATGAAAAGCAACACAACTTCACTATTAAAGATTTCTAAATTTCATTCGATTTTACCACCACCGTACTATACTACATTACTATACTACACTATACTATACTATACTATACTATACTTCCTAGTTTTATTAAATCAGCAGAAATAGTTGATTTTCAATTCTTCATATTAAGATACGTCTGTGGAATTGAATACACTTCAAATAAATGGTGTTACTTTGCGAATAATAATAGATGTTTTCAATTTCACATAGCTCAGTTTGTAGAAACAACTAAATCTTAACCAACATCATTAAAATAAGCAATAAAAAGATGAAATATCTTTATAGGATATTGGATACGGTTTTTTCCAGTGCGTTTATTGTAAATTTTAATGTATACACTTAAACATCTTTGTTGGACAGTAATAGTAAACGAATGCAGAGTATGTGCGTTTGGAAGAATTCAACAGATACTAAAAATTCTCTCAACTCAACTTTCCGTTGAATTTTGATTCAAAAGAAAGACCGAAAAAACTTCTTCAAACAACCTACTCACGTGACAACACACGGTGGATTAACCAACTTGTGCATTATAAAACAAGGGATTTCGAATTTAATCATCCTTTTGAGACACTATCAAACACACATTTCAATTGAACACTGGGCATTTGTTACAACAACAATAATACTCTCATTGTCTCGCATGTTGGGAGATTAATTACTACAGCAACATAGTCAATCCTTTATTGTATTGAAAACTAGAGCCACAACACATGAAACAATATCCAAAATGCACATGTGATCCAAATTTAAGAAAACAAGTCGTCCTAATCTACTATAAACTTTTTTCAAGACTAAAAACGTGTTTAAAAATATATACCACGACGATTCTCTCAAAAATCACCATATAAATATACGTAAAACATAGAGCAGCAAACAATGTGCGCGAATGTTTGAAATTTAAATTTATCTTGTATTTGATGATGACTCACCAGAGATTATAGTAATCAACATTTGATACTCTTCATAAACAACTAATATTCTTACGTATCAACAACTAGGCTCCACAATATCTGTGTCAATCGGTGGAAACCACATAATCGACTTTATATCCATAGAAACAACAATGGAAACAATTAATAGAGACACGTTCCGCATAGTCGATATTCATCGACGCACCACGACAACTATATCATTTAATACCTTTATCAAATGGCACTGAATTAGTTGTGTAATTAGAGTCGCAATGACTCACTGGTGTAGATATTAAATCGTTGAATACCACCTAGCAACTGTGACACCTTAACAAAAACACATCTAACAATAAAACAATTCAAATTTAATCCATATTTTAAAATTAATCTCATTTTTGAACCATTCATTAAAAGTGGTCACATATTTCTCTAATCGGATCACACTTCGGCCTTACGCTAAAAAATAACGACAGCTGAGGATGACGATGAACATTTCGTACGGTGATATCTCGAAATTTCCAACCGAAGTGAGAGAATACATCACCAAAACCTACAACTTGTGTCAACCGGAGTCGGTTCACATATGTGATGGTTCGGAGAAGGAGAAACAGATGCTGCTCGATATTCTACTCGCCAACGGTACAGTGTACAAACTTCCCAAATACGATGGATGCTACTTGGCTAGAACATCTCCCGACGATGTGGCAAGAGTGGAATCGAAAACATTCATGTGTACTGAAACCAAAGAGATGAGTGTTCCAGAGCCGCTCAATCCAGCTCAAGGTCAACTTGGTAATTGGTGTGCACCAACTGAGATGAGAGAAAAACTACACGGATATCTCACCGGTGCGATGAAAGGACGAGTTATGTATGTGCTTCCATTCTGTATGGGTCCACTTGGTTGTGAGTTCTCAAAGGTATTATTTGTGTTGTTGTTGTTGTTGTCATAAGTGATACAAACCAATTGGAATAGATTGGTATAGAAATAACCGATTCGGCATATGTGGTCATCTGTATGAGTTTGATGACAACTATGGGCGATTCGGTGTTGAAATACCTGAAAGGAGACGACTTTGTGCGTTGTACTCACACTGTGTTGACTCCATTGCCGTTGCCAGCCGACGCTCCAGAAATACTCAAATCGTGGCCATGCAATCCACCCAAAACTCTCATCACCCATTTCCCCGACGACAATGAAATCATTAGTTGTGGTAGTGGTTACGGTGGTAACAGTTTGTTGGGGAAAAAGTGTTTCGCGTTGCGTATCGCTGGTAACATTGCACGCAGAGACGGATGGCTGGCTGAGCACATGTTGATTTTGGGTCTCGAAAACGAGAAGAAAGAAAAGAAGTATATCGCGGCCGCTTTTCCCAGCGCATGTGGAAAAACCAACTTGGCAATGATGACTCCCAGCATTCCTGGATGGAAGGTCACTTGTGTGGGAGATGACATCGCGTGGATGAAATTCGATCAAGATGGAGTTCTCCGTGCGATCAACCCCGAAAAAGGATTCTTTGGAGTGTGTCCCGGCACCTCCCACAAAACCAACCCAATCGCAATGGAATGCGTCTACAAAGACTCGGTGTTCACCAACGTTGCAGCCACTAGTGATGGTGGTGTTTTCTGGGAAGGATTGGAAGAGGAGGTTGATCTGTCCAAAGTGAGTGTGACCGATTGGCACGGCAACCCCAACTGGAAACCGGAAAGTGGCACCAAAGCTGCCCATCCCAACTCTCGATTCTGTTCTCCAATCAGAAACTGCACCATACTCGACGAAGATTGGGACAATCCTAGAGGTGTTCCAATTAGTGCGATTATTTTTGGTGGAAGACGACCCACCGGCGTTCCACTTGTGTACGAGGCGTTCGATTGGAATCATGGTGTGTTCCTTGGTGCGGGTGTCAAATCGGAAACCACTGCCGCTGCCAGCGACATGAAATCCAACGTTGTCACTCACGATCCGTTCGCTATGCGACCTTTCCTTCCCTACAACGCCGGTCACTACATTCAACATTGGTACAATGTGGGAAATGAGCAGGACAGAAAACTGCCCAAAATTTTCCATGTGAACTGGTTCAAGAAAGATGCTGATGGAAAATTCGTGTGGCCTGGATTTGGCGAAAACATTCGCGTGTTGGAGTGGATCTTCCGAAGATGCAATGGCGAGGAGGATATTGGAGTGAAAACGCCCATTGGTATCGTCCCCAAAACCAGCTCGATCAATCTCACCGGTCTCGAAGGAGTCAACCCCGACAACTTGTTCAATGTCGATCCGGAGTATTTTGTGAAAGATGTCGAGGAAGTTGAAGAGTATTTCATCCAAAAACTCAACAAGAACTATCCTCCCAATCTCAAATACCAGGTTGAGTTGCTCAAAATGAGACTCTCGAAGAAATAATTCTATCGGGATTGTTGTCTGTCTCATCATAACCGTTCTTCGCTCGTCGTTTATTCACACACAACTAATCTAGTCGTATTATCTATCTAGTTACATTCACCTTTCACTACTAATCACATTCACACATTTCTTTTTATTTGCATGCACTTTTCAAGCTTCACATCCGCTTCAAATATTTTTCTCAATCAGTAATTAGTACGCCTAATAATTTGTCTTTGTTGTTGTGTTGGACTCGGAGTGTTTTTTCAATTTTTCGCGCATCTAAGTCAACGCAGCGTAAAGATACGCTTAGTGTTTAATTTCTAGAATTTTGTGTCCACAATTTTTCACATCGATATGAGTGAAGAGATTGGTGGTGGGACCAGAAATTTCGATCACAAATTTTTCAAAGAAATATTCGATAAAAAAGATTTGTCCAAAAAAGGTATTGTGAGCACTGATTTGTTGGTGGAATCGTTATCTAATAGAGATGTGAATGAGATGGCGGAAGTATTGTTATCGTTTTGTATCACTGTAAATTTTGTTAGATACTAAAAAGTGTAGCCAACAATCGTAATCGCACTGAATTTACAAAAGAGGAGTTTTTGGCGTTTTGCTATTGGCAAAGCAAAATAACCAATCTAGTTTCATTGTATGGATCTCAAAAATCACGTAATTCTATCTCAGATTGGTTGCATATGTATTTTAATTGATAAGAATCACCTCAATTGGAACAAATCATGAAAAAATTGACGCAAATGGGGTTTGAAACTACAGTCGAAGAGGTAGAAACTCATGTGAAAAAGTAAAAAAACTCTTAAAATATTGCTTTCTCAATTGTTTGAATTAATAGTATCAAAAAATGTAACCACAAAAAATCCAATATTCATTGTGAATTTTGTATGAAACGATATCAAGAAAAATCTATCAAAGATATGGTGTCCGAATTTCATCGTGTGGTATGAGATTGATCTTGCTTTAAATGTAATTTTGATCAGATGGTGGATACTGGCGATGACGCCATAATTCCCGTGAAAAAAGACAATCCACAAATTAGAATGTCCAAAAATATTGCCAAACAGCTTATTGCTGGAGGAGTGGCAGGAATAAGTACTACAAACTTTGAACAAAATTGTCAACAATGATCATTCTAGCGTCTAGAACAGTGACAGCTCCATTGGATCGAATCAAAGTTCTCATGCAAGTATTTTTCAGTAATAACATTAACCAAAACAAATGGAGCTAACCTAACACATGCTGGATGGATTGTTTTATAAGAATCATCATCTAACGTTTTTTTTGTAAACTACCTGGGTAGGTACAAGCATTTCAAACACATAAACCTAAAATCAAAGACATCATTAGCAGAATCCATTTGGACGGTGGTTTTGTGGGATTTTGGAGAGGAAATGGAGTGAATTGTATCAAAGTCGGTCCCGAATCAGCATTTCGGTTTGCTTTTTACGATTTCGTAAATCCAACATTCATATTTATATGTTGGAAAATTGATTGCGTTGTAGTTCAAACAAGTACTTCACAAAGACAAAGACTATTCAACTCTATTCGACAAATTTCTATGTGGATCTTTGGCTGGTACCACCTCTCAACTGATAACCTATCCGTTGGAGGTAGATCGCCAACAAACATTTTACCATTACATCTTTTAAAAGGTGGTAAAAACACGAATAGCCGTCTCCAACTACAACCAATACTCTGGAATGTTTGATACCTTTTACAAAATAAGCACAAAGGAAGGTTACGCCAGTTTCTATAGAGGTATTCTTCCATGTCTTGCGGGTGCTTTTCCATACAGTGGTATCAATCTGTCGGTGTATGAGGTAATAACAATTAGTGGTTAGCTAGTTTTAAATGTGTGTAAAGTCCATAAAATTCGCATACAAAAAATACTATCTACCCCACAAATCAGATTCTACGCTGAGTGTTGGAGCTATATTTTTGGCGAGTTCGTTGGCAAATTGTATCGCTCAATTTTCCGCCTATCCTTTGGTTGTGGTGAGAACCAACATGCAGGTGTATCAACGACCTGGAAAATTGAACATTTCTCACGATCTTCGATACATGTCTAAACTGGGTAACGATATCTACGCTGCGAATGGTGTGCGGGGTTTTTATAGTGGGTTTGTGCCGAATTTTGTCAAAGTTCTACCTTCGGCGACGCTCTCTTTTATTATTTACGAGAAAGTTGTAGCTTTTCTGATAACTTGATTAGTTATTCTATAAATTTCAATCTCGTAGAACACATGTATATGAATGCTTTCCAGGTTTATTTTTGCAAAAAATACGTTGGTTTAATAAGTTGAGAAAAGTTGGTTGGTAATACAGAGTTGGATAAAGCATTATCAAATTTGAAATAAACGAAAAAACACACAAAACAACAACAGCAACAACGCCATTCAATGTGAAAAATTTAAACACTAAATGATACACCTAAAAAAGTAGTTGTTCAGTAGACTCCATCATCGTAGTCATCGTATTCGTCTTGGAGGTCGTAATCGTCATCGAAAATTACCCCTTCGACTTTGTAACGAAGAATGGCCCCAATTCCACCAAACCCTTTGCAAAATTGAGCACCTTCAGGTGATTTATCGGTGATAATCTCCAAGTGTGTTCCTAAACACGAATAAGATTTGATTAGTTGCAAGTAAACATTACCATAGTTTCGATAGTTTTCAGCGAGCCATTCAACAAGCAATGTTTTCTCGACAATTTCCAATTCTGTTTTGGTCTAACGATTGGATGTGCGATTAGGTTGTAAACCAAGCGTGCAACAAAAAGCATACATTTGGGTCAATAAAATTGTTGTGATTGCTTTCTTGTTTGGAGGTTAGTAGTGCTACACTTTCATCTAGTAACAACAAAAGCGCAATTATTGATTGATTGTTCGATCTATCTATCTATCTATCAAATCTGAGGTTGGTTACCATTTGTTATGGTATTTTTCAGGATGTATCGTTGGCAATCCAAATTCTCCCAAACAATGAGAATCTCCACGGCACCCATCTCCATAAGACGCATACTTTCATCGATACCATAACAATATTTGCCGGTGTCGATTGAGATCTCCTCAAAGTATCGATTGATCAGTTTTTTCTCATGTACAAATTTGACACCACTCATCACATCCTGTGACAAATCAATCGCTTGGTTGAAGCCGTTTTCGCTGCCATAAGAGATGTCGACAATTTTGAGGATTTTTGCTTGCAAACGCTACACCATTCATCGATTAGTAAAAACTATACGTGGAATACATTCAAACTATCACAAAACACGTTATACTACAACTTTTGATCTTAATTTGGCGAGCATATTGAGAATGAGAAAATGGTGGTTTACTTGGTCAAGAAGATCTGATTGACTCAACTCAGTCTTGAAATCTGCCGAACCAGCCACAATAATTCCAGTTACATTGACCTATATGTGATTGTTACGTTTGTGCGTAGAACAAATCGTTGAATTGCTTTGTCGTTGACGATAAATATTTGTACTGCTGTTTCGGCCACTTTTCTAACGTAGTTGTGCCGACGTTCCATACGAAGACGCGAAAAACGCAACGCAGATTGACCTCCACGACCGTGTTTCTTGGGCAAATCGACAGTGAATTTGTGAATCACATCACGAGCATTGCCACTCACCGAACCAAACAACGCACCATTACCATCGATGATTATAAATCCAAATTTGTTGTCATCATCCAACAAATCGGACAACGCTTGAGTGTGGAATTTGTTGTCACACATGTAGAGCGATGTGTTGATCG
>JAODKO010066126.1:0-10427 GCA_027576895.1 Sciades mastersi | reverse complement strand
CCATTAAACCCATCCGACAATTTAACCATAGCTTCAAAATCTAAAAAAAAGAATAGACTAAATAAAAAAGTTGAAACTTCTTACCTAGTTTAAGCATAAACTACAACAATAGCAATATCTGTTCTGTGAGAAAAAAAGTTTTCCCCCAAAACATTTTCAAATGTCACAAAATACCTTTTAGGAACTTATTTTTTGATAAAAAACTTTTGTTGGAAGAATTCGAGAGACACTCCAGCAAAAAAACAGAAAATCCTACAATTAAATTCAATAAAATGAGTCTAGAATCCCATATTGATCACATTCGATTTGGAAATTTCACAAAGATCATCCTTTTTGTATTCCCCACAACCATACACACTTCATTTCAGATTGACAGTTTTGTGTGAAACCACAGCGATTCATCTTCATTTCATTATTTCGCGCAGGCGCGAGTTTATCGAACAATATTTGATTGGATCTATTTTGTAGCAACTTTTGTGCATCATTGTAGAAGAAAAAAACTACATCTTGAAGTCAGATGTCGAAAGAGTTGTGCAGGTAATATTTATGGAAACGAAGTTTGTACGTTTTTAATAAAATTTAGATTTTTTCTACTCGGCAGATGCAACAAAGGAGATGACTGTCAATTCGCCCACACAAAACCCACCGTAATGCCAGTAATTCACTTTACTGTTTAGAAACACACACAGTTTAAAAGAGTGATATTAAACATCTATGTGAATCTGTAGATATGTGAATATTTCGCCCAAGGCAAGTGCCATTTTGGCGACAAATGCATGTTCAGACATGAATCGTCCAATTCGGTTGAAAATAAAGAGAATCAAACCTCTATTCTACACGATACCACCGAGATTTCTACCAAAAATTCCAACCTTGTTATAATCACAAAAGAATATATCGATGAATCCAATCACACCAAATCATCAACCACAGTAACTAACTGTTTGTAGCGTTTACGTAGAATAGCTGTTGTTGCAAATAGTTGTGTCCATTTTCGTTGAGCAGTTGTTGTCAAAATATCGACAAGTACTACGTTGTAGTCGAGTTTGATTGTCACTCATAGTCAAGATGTCGATATATACACGGCTATCCTTGTGATATGTGTGGCAAGTTGGCATTACATCCTACAAATGATGAGCTGAGAAAAGGTTTTTCCAACTATCAAAATAGATTCTCAATCATTATTCCGAAAAATTGATTAGAACACATTCGAAAATGTGTGGATTCATTGGAACAAGAGATGGAAAACTGTTTCCGACTACAAATGTAACCAATCACAATTCATTTTCTATCTATTCTAACATGATGTTGTTTGAAGGTCGCGCGAAATATTGTGTAGTATTTGCTTGGAGAATGTGATTAGAGATGGTTCCACCGAAAGCAACGCCTCAGCGAATGACGATGATGATGATGATGTGTTGAAGAGTGCTGGCAAAGAAAGATTTGGTTTGTTGGGTAAGGTTTTCCAAGATTGATCCCTGTATTTGATGTATATACGAAAAAGAGGGATGTAATCATTCGTTCTGTATTGAGTGTATTCGAAATTGGCGTTTCAAAATCTCTTCATCCATCTCTGACAACGTGAAAAGAGGATGTCCAATTTGTAGAAAATTTTCTGGATTTGTAGTTCCTGTGAGGCGTTCTAAATTCTTTAACAGTGTAACCAAAAAATGGCGTGTGTAGAGCTGTGTGTGGCCGGAGAACGATCAAGTCAAACAACAAATAATACAAGCTTTCAAAGAAAAAGTTTCCGGCATACCCTGTAAATATTTCAATCAAGGTGCATCCACCTGTCCTTTTGGTAATAGTTGTTTCTACAAGCATGGTACCAATTTTACAACTAATTTGTTCTCAAATATTACTCATTTCAATTCGATTTGTACTATGCGTAGCTTATCCGGATGGAAAATTGGTTGATCGCTCAAAAAAAGCTACCATTTTTTATGACGATAGTGGTCAAATAGTCAACATACAATCTCTCACGTAATTTCTGATTTATTTTTTCTCGATAAATAATAATAATAATAATAATAATGTGTTTTTGTAGAATTTCTGATCTTATCCACGATTTTGAAAGTTTATGATAGATGTTTTTCGTATTCTCTCATGTGTCGTTGTCTGTGTGTAACAAATAAAAACCGAGAGTTGGAACAATCCACGAAATGAGCTGATGTTTAATAACTACTCCGTGCTCTATGAGATCAATTTGTCACAATTGTTATTCACCAAAAAACTTTATTTACCGAGTTAATTAGTCTGTATGGTGATTAGTGACATTATTTCGCAATAACGATTGGATAAAAACAGACATTCAATGAACGCGTCAAAACACTTGGATGTTTTTTTTGCATTATTTACTCAACATAAGAGAATACTTGAAATATTTTAATGGGGCATTCTTCTACCACAAAAATCTCGTCTTTTTTATTATCATGTTTCATAGTATTCGCCCACAAAATACGCACTGAGGATAACAGTACAATCGCTGCTGCACTTGCCGGCGACCTAGTTACTCATTGTGTGACCACTCCACCCAACACAATCTATCAAGTACAACGTCAACTGTGTGAAAACAGTAAATCCATTCTAGTTTAACCTGACCACATTGGATGGTGATTTTATTCCTTTGAAACGATACGAACATATGATAGTACTTGTGGTGAATGTGGCTTCATTCAGCAAGTAAATTATATGACCACAATCACAATCACTTTGGGAATAGATACACTCTTCAATATCTTCAACTTAATGAACTGGCAGAGAAGTATGGTTCGAATGAGACTACCTCATCTAACAGTTGTCGTTTGCAAATATTGGGATTCCCGTCCAATTTGTTCCAACGAAAAGAACCTGGCTACCCTTTTGAAATAAAAGATTGTTTGTTCTATGTACGACCTGGAAATGGCTTTGTGCCTTCATTTCCAATTTCGCTCAAAAGTGATGTGAATGGTGCCAACGAAAACCCTCTTTATAAATTTTTGAAAGTAGATTCTTATTGAATTTTTCCCAAAAAATATGAATGTATGCGATAGGCGAACTGTTCAACTAACGCCGATCTTTACAATGAAACTTGCCCCACATGGAAACCTATTAGAAATAACGATATTGTTTGGAATTTCGAAAAAATCCTTATCGATCATCGTGGCTACCCCTCCTACAGATTCCAACCAATGGTGGAACCATTACAACTCACCAGCCACATCGAATCGTTAATCAAAAAGTAAAATCTCGTTGTATAACCATTTTAAATATGTTTTCTTGTGAAGATGTAAAGACGACTTCCAAGGTACCAACCTTTTTGGTACACTCGATTTAAACAACACCAAATATCAACAATACATTCCAAAAAACACACAATAAAAAAAAGGAAAAAATAATTTTTGTTATTATATAATTGGTTGTTATGGCATTTTTTTCATTTCCACACTATCAGGTGGTTTCGGCTCAACTTTTCCATCCTTAACCTGATTCCAATTGGTGCTTAACACAGTGCCTTTGGATTCCTGGAAACTTTTCATCATAGCTCGTTTGGTGTTGTCGGAACTGTTGGAGTAGAGTTTTTGAAAGAAGCTGTTAAGAGCTGCATCACCAGTCAACTGTTTTTCTTCTTCGTCTTCAAAATCTTTGATCAATTTATCCCAATTGACCACTTTGGTGTATTTGTTGAGGCCCCATTTGGGACTGCCATCTTCAATCGGTCGTTCAATCGGTTGTTCATTCGATGGTTCGTTCGATGTTTCGGTTAGTGATTCAGCGGGCGAAGCTGTGGGATCGTCTGTTTCATCTTCATGCTCAACATTGTCGGTTGGTTGCGATGTGATGATTTTCTCGCAAGATTCCTCCAATTCTAGAGACGCGTCATTTGACGCTTTAAGATTTTTTATTTTCTCACTCTTAAACTCTTAAATTTAAAACATAAACAAATATTTGAAACAACTACTACCTAGAGAGGTGAGTTCAGACAAAACTTGATTGGAAAAAGAATATTGTCTAATTTTGTGATAAGCCAATCTAAATATAAAGATTCTCAATCTAATCACTCACAAAACCATATGTATTGAATACCCGAGATTGTATTTGGCCCAGTTGATGTCATGTCTAAGTTGTATCATAGTTTCTGTGTATTTTATGACCTCTAAAAATTACTTTTAATCAATGAAACAAAATGTGCAATAAGCACCTGTCCAGTAACCACATTTTTTGCAACATTTGATCATCTTTTTCAAAAAGACTTCATTTTTTGGGTCGACCAACAGAATAGTGTGGAGTCTCTATACGATCTTGCTAAAAGAATCATTTTTTTAAGCAAAAATAACATCGTATGCTTCATCCCATTCATTCTCCTTGAACAGCTGGTCAATCTGACTATATTAACGTCATAAAAAGTTGGAAAATCACTGAGTACTCAAGCATTTCGCTCTCCGAAAACATTTCACTGTTTTCTTTAGACTCGTTTGAAATCGTCTCTAATCGTATGATAAACAAAACCAATGTTTCTTAATTAAATTCTGCATTATTTCCACTCAAACTAGATTGCCTCTTCTTTAATGTAAGTAGGCATAGTGTGTACTTTCTCTATTGAAAGTTTAAAAAATGCGCGCATGCGTGAAGTTTAAAAATTGTTAATTTTAATTTTTGTTTTTGTTTAACGACGATAAACGCCCACTTTCTACTTGAATAAATAGATACTTTAGTCCTTTAGTGTATAAAATTTTTTCGTTACATTTCCCGTGAAGAATAATGTTTTATTTCAACTTTTGTAGTGGTTTATTCAGTAAAATACGTAAAACCTCATTTTTTACGTCGTTTCAAACTTCTTTCTTAAAAATTAAATCTTATTTATGAAATCCCAAATGATTTCTGTTCAATTAATAAATTGTACATTTATTAATATCTGATTAAAGCTTAAAATTCATTCATTTGAAAAAAGTTTTGAAGTTAAACTCACGTTTTATTCAAAAATTAAGCAGTCATGACTTCCATTGATTGGTAGAACATGTGTAAAAAATATAAAAAAGAAGAAATCTTAAATAGGAAAGTAAAAAAATGAAAAACCACCCATCGTTGTAGTTGACATTTAATCTGATCGTCATAATCTCCCAAATGTACCAGGATCAACAATTAGATATGAAAAGTACGAGAAAACGTTAGGAATTCATTTAAAGGGCGGCACACATAATTTGTGGCGCTATTTGACTTCAAATGATCGGCGCGTGATGTCAAAGTCGGCATTCCATTGATTCTATTAAACGTAAAGGAATATAACTTAATCTGACGCGCACGCAACCAAATTAAAGACTTTCGGCATCTATGCGTTTTTCGCGGTCTATTAACGATCCCTACCAGTTGGTTGCGTTAAAAAAAAAGCCGAGAATTTTTTAACAATATACACATAGCGATATGGATGATATGGCGGATTTTGTTTAAGCTTATCTAATCCCCTAATAATAACAAAGTTGACAAACTCAATCTTTTCGACCTAATTTGAGCTCTTATGAGTTTAGCGTGAGATTGGACACGATATAGCACAAATTGGATTGAAATAGTTAGCGACTTTTAGTGCAACAACTGGTTGGTGTCGGCGTAAACTTGTCAACTACTCGCGTCGTATCTTTCCATTCAAACCCTCACATTCGAGTTGATCTATATACATTTCCGAACGACCAAAGTTGTTTGCAAAGTGATTATCTAAACAGGAATCACATGGATTCATCTTCAAACGAGAAAATATCGCCGGATGTGGTCACCGAAGAGACCTGTGAAAATTTTAAAAGTTATGCGGAGCCAATTTTGAAATTAGTGGAGAAAGAGTTGTACAAATTGTACGAAGCTAACGTTAAATGTGAGTTAAATTTTTGCGTTACATCAACCTCAACGATTGTATTGGATACAAATTAGTGAAATCAAAAAACAAACAACTCACCAAAAAATTGAATAAACTACAGAAGAGACCTTCGATCGACTTGGAAACGTTGCGAACATCGATTTTTAAACGTCGTTCTCTGCCGTCGTCCCGTAAAAACCCCACCACCGAAACCGAAGAAATCCACATTCACAACGATAGTTCTGGCGATCAAGCAACACCCGCAGACGAAGGTGCCGATTTGAAGTGCACACGCTCCTTGAAAACAGTTCGTAAACACAGAAGTTTAGCCACTCGTTTAGGAGTAATTTCAACAACCAATCACATCATCTATGTGACACTTTTTCCGTGTGTATAGTTTGACAACAAATCGCAACACAACGAAGTGACTTTGTTCACCTCGGTCAAAGCTCACAACGACATTATTTGGAATGTGACCAGCGATCTATTCCAAAACAATGCCTACCTTTTGTTCACCTGTTCAGCTGGTAAGTTTAATTTGTGTGATAGATACGAGTTTGATTTGCCTAGATTCGACATGCAAAATCTCTCTGATGGACAAGAATGAAAGTATCGACCAGGTTGTCACCTATAGTGGTCACAATAGTTCAGGTATTCAAATTTTAATGTGTTTAAAAAGTTAGTCTAAATTTAACTGCTGTAGTGAATAGCATGAGTTTCAACACAAAATCACCAGGTTTGATGTGTACAGGTAGTGGTGATGGGTCGGTTCATCTTTGGTCCTATCGATCTTTGTATGATACGATGGTGGGTGATGAAGACAATGTATGTCTACCTACCTTTCCACCGGTTTATGCTAAATCACTGATTTTAGACCACCGTCACATCTGGAAATTTCAATGATTCACCCTCCGAGACAACTGGTATGACTTCACACACACACAATAACAAAAATAGAGGGTTGACGCTTTATTGTAGGAATCAAATTGATCTCTTCACCACTGATCAACATCAAATCGCACGATCTCCCAGTTTCCACAGTCGAATGGAGTAGGAATGGAGTGGATTTTTTGTCCGCTTCTTGGGATGAAAACATCAAGATATGGGATTCAGACAAGCAGGTTTGCGTCAAAACTCTTGAGGGCCACAACAACGAAGTGACCACCGCCCATTACGGCACTGCGGAGAATATCGTTGTTAGTGGATCGGCCGATCAAACCATTCGTGTTTGGGATGTAAGAGAACCCAAAACATCGGTCGAAATTTGTCACGCACACCACAAGTAACTTCCACAAATCATTTGCTACTGCAACTGTGTGTAGTGTTGTCACATCGGTTATCTCTTTCCGTTCCAACGAGCACCTTATGGTTTCATCGGGCAAAGACAAAGTTGTCAGAGTACTAATCCAATTCTTACCCAATGGACAACAACTCACTAACAATCTAGATATGGGACAGAAGAAATCTCAGCCAATATGTACATTCGAGCAAATTTGGATCACCCATCAACAAGTTGGTGTTCCCTATTAATCACAAACACACTATTATTTGTTTGTGTTTTTGTTAGAATATCGCTCACATCCAACGACTCAATGATATGTATCCCAGAAGATAACGGTCACATTTGGCTTTGTAACACCAAACTGGATCGGTTGTGTCAACTGGGCACCATACTTTCCAAAGTATCGTTTATTCCAAAGTACCGATCAACAGATTATACAACTTGATGTAGAAAAGACACAAAACGAGCGCGTTATGTAGCGATTGGATGGACCATTCGAGCTCAATCAGTTGCAATGGTGGTGAAAAAGAAAACATTGCTCGTTCAGTGACCAGACTCATCTCTGCTGACAACACTGGAGTTGTGTATTGTTGGAAAGCGGCTAGTCGGCCTTCCGAGAAAAATAGCAACAACAACGATTAGAAAATGCAATAGAAGATCTTAAGTAGAGCGAGTTACACACAAACTAGGCTGAATGCATTGTTCCAATGTGACGCCTCCAACAATTTTCGTATCTATTTTCTACGGTGTAATTTTTGTCCCGTTTTTATCAACGTCAATGTAATCAAACAGTTTTTTTAATAACCTACCTATATCAGTTAAGTAGTTGGTAGTATTTGGTTAAATTTAAAATCAGATAAACTTAAAGGTTACGTAGATGGACAAAAAAAAATCAAACAAAAACTAAGCCATGCTTCTCATGTGGTGCCAGAAACGTGGTTATATACAATCGAGTTGCTATAGATTAAGTATTTGGAGGGTAGATCACCCGGAGCGAGTAATTTGAGGCGATTTTTCGAAGCGTCCACCTTGAGCACAACCACAAAACCCAACACATTTTGTTGGGTGAGTTCATTCTCATTCTCGGCGTTGATCACAGCCAGCACATGATGTACCATGTCAACACCTACAAGCATAGTTAAATAAATATAGGTGGTTTGAAATGAATCAACTCAAACAATAGCAAATACTTGGTGTGAGTAGTCGTGGAATGATTCGATTGGTGTCCAAACTGGTACGTTCTTCCGAGAATCCCAATGGCATACATGAATCCAACAAATTTATCGCTATGGCAACAGATTAATTACTGAAAAATAGTGTTAATGAAAAAGATACAGGATAAATTGTAGATGCTGATGTGGTCGAATGGAACTTTGATTATGTTGGGAGCGTAATTGCCATCAATTCCGTAGAAATAATTTTTTATTGATAATGTACGTTTGTGAGTGCGATACTGTGTGCTTTTGCCCACAATCTAACCAAACAAACCAAATTTAAAAACAAAGATTGACAATTTTTAAGTTACACCACTACTTTTGGGAAGTAACACCGAATGTACACCTTCGATAGCACTGAGTTGAGTGTAAAGTCGTTCGTTGTCCAAAACAATGATCACATTAACTAGATATGGTCGATAAAAAATGATAGAAAGGATTATTGCATGTAACGCCAAACAGCAGAAGTGGTGATACCTTGGAATTCTTTGACTATGTGTTCAATCGCATTCAATCCATTTCCCACTGTGTAACCGCATGTGTTAATGATACAACCTGATCTTTTCACTAGATGTAACAAATTACGCTAGTGCAACGTCGTTATGTATAAAAGAAATACGTCGTTTTGAAGATTCCAATTTGGAGAGCACATTTTTGGCCAGCAATGTAGTGTAATGCAGGTAATTTTCGTAGCAATCGTCCAACGAAGCGTCACCCACAAAATACACCAATGGACATGACATTTGTGAGTACTTCTCAGATACACCAAACGAATCCTGATGGTAAACTACAACATTTTTTCATTGTAGTTTTGTAATGAAACCAACTACTTTCGTCCATCAAATCGGTCACTTGTTTATCGATATATGATGCGGATATAGTGCCAGGTATAGACAAATTGTTCTGTTGGTGTTTATTGTAAAATCGAGTTTTAATAATTAGATACCTGTCCACAATCCATATCCACATATACACATTGGTTGCCATTTCGTATAGAGTAGTTGAGTAGAATTTGACAGAGTGTGCTTTTGCCGGTGTCTTTGGCGCCACACACCAAAACCTACTCCACCCACGTTTTACACACAACCAATAAAATTAGTATACTCTTGGTCCTAACGATTCGGTTTCACCAGCTTTGTCGCGTAGATTTTTGATGTAGTAGTGAGTGTTGAGATAGTGCAGCATGGGAGATTCTTGGGCTGAGTAGACCAAATCGGTTTTGGAGCTCGAACTGAAAGTTCCTTCCAAAGATTTGTCGGTTGTTTCCACGGGGATACTCTTGGTGATTACAACTCCACCAATCCACGAATGAATCGAACAACAGTAACCAGGTTTTAGTGTGTATTTCACGTCTGGTACCAATTCGGTGCCGAATATTTCAGCATCACCAGACACCAACTACAATTTTAGATTTTTCTTTTGAAACAAACAGTAAATAAATGTACCACCAATTGTAGGGTGTTGGAATGGCCAACTTCTAGGCGAATTTCACCATCCTTTGGTATTTGCCATCTTCTTTCACCATTATCAAAATCGCTGGAAATTTTGACGGTCTAAGTTCATTTTATAATGCGCAAAATACGATAGTTGCTTTACTGTTGCTGTGTTGAGTGGTTTCGCTTCAGCCATATTTCATTGACGATGAATCCCGAAGATTTAAAAAGTTATTTTTGACATTTACTATTATTTTTCCGTTGACGAAAACACTTGAGACGTACAAGTGAAGCATATTACACAAATTGTGTTATTTTTTACGCAAATTGTAGGGAGAATAAAAAGGTTTTTCAACAAAAATAGAGCATAAATTAGTTGGATACAAAATGGAGCAATAAAAGTGTGATTGTTAACGATATTAGCATCATTATCACCCAACGCTGATAGGAGGACAAATTGGTGGCAGCCTAATTTTATCAATGTAAAAAAGTGACACCAACTCGAATTACTTTACGAACGTGCCGATTTCCTTCAGTAACATAGTCGTAGGAGGTGATAGCATGCTCATGGATTCGTTCAATTTGATCAGCCTGTATCATTATTATTAGAAATATATATATCAACAGCGCAACAGAATACTTGTTCTAATATTTTTTCGGAAAAAATTGTTTGC
>JAODKO010066109.1:0-10436 GCA_027576895.1 Sciades mastersi | reverse complement strand
TGAAAGTTTTTGAAATAAACTGCCAAGAGGTTTGTTGGACGAATTCACATCGTTTTTGTCCCCTTCGATAACAAGTTGAGTGTTGGAGTTGATACGAACATTGGATTTATCTAACAACAAGTTACTCTTCAAAGTTCCAATTTTAATGTTTATTAAATACTAGTGAATGCCATGCTTCTGGTTGTTCTCTGTGTGTAACAACGTATTACGAGTATTACTGTTAATCTGTGCGTTCGTTGGATGGCGCGGTGTTAACAAGATGTGACATTGGCGCATAATCATAAATCAGGCGGCAACCATTAACAATTTATTTTCCCATAAAACAAAATAGCTAGATCAATGAAATGAGATATCCGTTTCTCAATATTTACTTTTTAATCTATCACTTATCCATAATCCACCATTTAATAATTTTTAAGCGTGAGTTCCTTCGAATCAAATGTAGAAAATTCATATAAAGCGATAAGTCAATTACGACAAGATTCCTATAGAAAATAAAGGGGAAAACTCGCTTTTTAAACACAAATTAAGCCGCATCTAATCGTATCGGTGAGCTTTTGGAGTATATCGTCCATTATCGTTGAAAGATAAAACGTTATTATTTTTCCAGCAAAGACACCACTTTATTGTTGCCGCATAAAGTCGTGATTTTTCTCACCCCATAAATCCTTTAAAACTTCAAATTCTGTGAAAATTTCTTCGGCATGCTGATTTTAATCCGCTTTATTATCAAATCTATGGGTAAACGGGCGTGTAGGAGTTATAAGCTCTCATTTATATAACTTTCTTCTTATCGAAATATTTATGATTTATTTCAAGAGAATTAGACTAAACTAAGTGATATCAAGGTATCACTAAAAACTTTCATATTTTACATTTTAGTTTAGCATAAAGTCGCTCATAATCGTACTTCGTCGTAATCTTTTTTTTGTTTATAAAAAAATAAGAATTTCTCCTATTCCTAATCATGTTTTAATTAATTGATGGTTGCATATTACTAAACATATTTTTATACGTCACAATTTGTCCATAGTGTGAGTTTCTTTGTAGTAATGTTAATTTTTGAAACAGAAGAATGTGATTTTTTTCTTATATTAAATTTTTAAATCTGAATTTTTTCATTTATAAACATGCGAACTTTTGTTTTTTAGTACATAAATTTTTTTCAGATATTTATTTGAAAGGAATAAAGTTTTATGAGGGAATTTGTCCATAAATTCGAACATGAAAAAATTAAACGTTGTTAAATATTTAAATTTCATTCATAATCTAATGTAATACTTTATGAAAAAAATATTGAGTTATTAATTATGACATTTAATAAAAGTTAAAGCGCAGTAATTGTCAGAACACTAAAAATATTCATTTTAAGCTTTTTATTTGAAATTAACAAAAGATGTTATTATGTTGCAAACAATTTTCTGCGACATTATAAATTTAGAATTGCTTATGTATTAAATTGAAATTATGTAAATATAAAATTTAATCGAATACGTGGATTGATAACAATTTCCACCCAATGAATGGCCTGTAAAACTTTTTTTAATATTTTTTTAATAATGCACGTGATTTCATCTAAATCTCGTTAATAATGTATGTATAAGAGTGAAATTTTCTACACTCGTTTTATGAATTTTTCTTATTAAACACTCAAGGAATTAAGTGAAATTTATGAAAAATTTAATGCAATGTTTACTGCATTTGAAACAAGAATCGCGCAGTTTATTTCCCAGTGTTTAGTGTAATGACGGTTGAAAAGTTAAAAGTGAGTTTATGATGGAATTGATTGATTGATTAAACTTCTTAAGGTATTGGTCTTACATGGGTGCAGGTAATATTGGACAAATTACGTAAAAATGCATCGTTTATCTCCAAACTCAGACAAAACATCAAAAGAGCTAGAGAGAAAACAGGAAACCTTAGAAAAACCTTAAAAAAACATTGCGAATTCGGTATTTGTAAAGTGGTAAAACAAATTCTGAATATATGAAATAGATTTCGTCCAAGCAAAGCATCCCATCAGGGATATTGAATCTGAAGAAGGTACAACATCAAAAATTAAAATCATCTAATTGAGTCAATTTTAGAGGCTTATTCATGGTGGTTTTCATCGAGAGATCCCCCTCAATTTTTTGCTGTTCAAGAGACAGACATAGAAGATGGTTTCCATGAATCTGTACAACATGTTAAAGATTATATAATTTCAAACGTAATTGATGAAATACGTTACTAATCTAAACGGAAAAACCTATGAATTGATTATTTAGGGTCCATTTGATGGTATTTTTACATTTAGTCAAGGATCCGCTCTTATCACACTTATGCTGCTAATGGATATTGGACTACCTTCTCCCAAGTAACAACGGCAACAACTACAAACAATTTACATTTATAGTATGTAAAATAAAAAAATTTAACAAGATTCCTCATAACTGTTTCACCTTTTCCCTCGAAATCGTCCCTACATCAAAAATACTATTCCAACAAAATTGACATTCCTACATTGTTTGTGTATGGAAATGAGGATAAAATAATCAGTCCAGGTAAACTGAATTGGTGGAAATTCGGATAACACGTTTTAGAGTTTGCAAAACAACTGCTACCCAACTTTACAAACGTTCAATTGCTGGCTCACAATGGAGGTCACTACATACCATGCTCGAGTGTAGAAAAAGAGGTGTATTTGGATTTTGTTAAAAAATTTCAAAATGAATAAAAAATAGTAGATTTTTCAATTGAATAGTTGTATTATATTTTTGCGATATCAATCATATCCAACTCACAATAATTGATATAAAAAACTTTAGTACGAGAATTAAAATCAAATCACAACTAAACCATAGGAGAAAGAAAGTTGAGTGTGAACGGTTTCGTCTCGTTTTGGTGATAGATTGATATTCTAAGCACTCAAAATCTCATTAATAATCATTTAATACGCTTCGATCAATGATTTCACCCATCATATCTCTTTCGGTAGATATATGAGATGTATAATGAGGTGTTTTGAGATTTTCATCTAGTGATCAACTATTACATTGGAAGCATTAACACGTTTCCAAACAAAGATCGTCGTTTCAAACAACTCAATCGAAATGTGGTTTATCGGGGATGGTCGTGGTGGCGGTGTTAAAATAGGGTTGGTGAATTTTTGCATGAAAATATTAGTTGCATATAACAAAGAAAAATTAATTGTAATATAACCAAACAAAAAACAAGAACCAACATCAATATTTTGGTAAAACTAATCACATTTGTTTACTTCGGCAATTATCCTTGTCTATAATAGCTTAACTAACCTGTTCTAATGTAAGCGGATTAGCTCAGTAAACTTATCTTTTATGTTGATATTTGAGTCGAGATCAGTTACCAAATTAAATATTAAATAAACTAAGTTTCATCATAACTTATTGTGCAATACATCATTTAATTCGACTGCAACTCATACCATAACAACTCTAGTGAGATAAACAAGTTTTTATCAACTATATCTAATGTAGATGAACGCAAATAGATGTTGTTGGAACAATTCCAAACCACGATTAAACTTTATAAATGAGGTATGCGTGCGCAAAAGTATAAAAACTGCTTTGGCTTACGAATGCGATCAAATATAAATCATCACTTGGCTAGACTCGATAACTCTACATCCAACAGTAAAATCCATTCGTCAAGAAACAGCATCCACGGTTTACCAACCTATAATTTGAACGACAACAAAGATTATTCGGAAATTTGTACAACTGCAGCCCAACCACCAATACCACCGTATCGTGACGACACGTCATTAAGATTGAATACAAATTTCAATAGATCACCAACTGGAAACATCCACCAAGGTGTGAATAGGATAAAAATGGAAAATTCTTATAGATCTCCCGCCGGAAGCCCCAACTACGACAACTCACAACCATCCACAGGCTATCCGAATCGACTCGCGAAAGTGAACTATGCTGATGGAACGTATTCATCGCCATACACATTAGAGATGCAACAAAACTGTGGTGAATTTCAAACTATGAGGCTAAATACTCACGATCAAAGTAAATTTATCTACATACAATTTTACCTACCAACGTTAAACGTTAAACTTTAAAGTTGATTCTTTGTGGTCGAAACACTCATCTGTTAGATCGCACAATCGCATAATAGCGTCTTCTTATTTTGCCAATTTGTGTAATTGTTGTGTGTGTAATGCACGCTTTTACAAGACATCAAATTTCCTGTTTCCATGACATTAATTAAAAATAAATCTTTGTAATTTGAATAAACAATTCTTCTAGAAGTGTTTACGAACTCCAAGGAGTTTTTAACTATTCGCCATTGACCACATACATTTATATACCTGAACAGACAAAACTTTACCTACTCGTAATCTGATACTTTATTGGTTTGATAGAGAAGGGAGGATCGTCTTGACACTGCACGATTTCACCAATTAAATAATGACATTTTGATAATTAATTATGGCGGACAATTTTAAAACAATTAAGTTATTAAACTAACGACCAAATTGTTCGGTTCTTTAGTTTATTTTTTTTCGTTATTTCATTTATAAAGCGAAGTAAAACGAATAAAAACTTTTTTATGTGTATCAGCGCAAAACTTTCAAATGGTTTAATCCTAAAAATGTACACATTTTAATCCGCGCTATGAATAGATTAAAATTCTTATTATTAAATAAATTGATATAATTATAAAAAATTAGTTTTGAAAATATAGTGGAATAAATTACGTCAATCTATTCACAGTTAAAAGTAATTAAAAAAATAATATTTTATTTAACATTGCTGTCGAATAATACGAATTGATTGTATTTGAAGTTGTGTGGCAGCTGTTGAATGTGAGAGTGTTGTTATGAATTTTTTATTCAATCATGAATAACGTACGATTAATGAATGGCTTTTGGTTGATTTGTGAATGAGATCTAAACTTGAAGTTTTGTATTATTTGACTATGGAAGGAAGAAACTTTTTAAATAGTATAAAAATAGGAAAAAAACATACAAAACGTTAACTAATCAATGATTAGATAGTGCCAACTCACAACCAAAGTTTCACACCGAAAGACATCAACTGCAAGGTTACTACAACTCGAACAACGCTATCTATTCGTCGAGAGTGAATGGAGAAGAAGATTTTTGTGGTGGATCGAATATACTGCTACCGGATGGTAATCAGTCTTTGACGGCGACCAAATCAAACGTAGACCATCATCACTCTTCCCTTCGGCAGAAACTTCCTTATTCGGCGGGACATTCCCCAGTACGTACAAGCCTCCACCAACCAAATGAAGCCGAACAACTACCCTACAAATACAACAACGAATCTAGCTGTCATTATCAACATTGGGGATTGCCTAGTGATGCTAATGATATAGAATCGGCTGCTTCCTACACTCGACTATCCAACGTTGATGATACCAAAATTATATCCAACAATTCGTTCAACACCATTTCACAATCTGGTGAATATGTGGTTGACAGTAACTACTCCGCCGCTGCCGCCGCCTCGTTGGCTTCAAACAACAATTTCCAGCAACGTCCCAACATCAAACAACATCAAGTCGTCTCGACAACGCTCCTAACTGACGCCAGCAACCAAAACAACAACAACAACAATCTTGTGAATAATAATGGCGTTACAAGTCATTATTTCTACAATAATAACACCACTTTACCGATTCCACAATCAACGCAACCACAAGTTCCTATTTATAACAACGCCACTACTACTACTACTACTACCACCACAACGGATGAAAACTACACTAGAGTGGCGTACAATCAAAACACAGGGTCAGTTTCAACTCCCGATCTCTACATTCAAAATTACGCTCACAATGTTGTACATCCACCTCAAAGTATTTCACGAATTTTTCCACCAAAATGTATGTATGATTGTGTGTAGTGAACCAAGGTGTTGTGTATGGAAATTCGTGGAGTATTAGTTCGAGTGGTGGTTACACAGGCAGCAACTCCGACTACATTGTCAACACAGCAGACGTTAAGTTGTTGAATGTACCGGAATTGCTCCCAGAAAATAACTGTATTGGCCAACCCTCAGCAAACAATCAATATATTCTTCCCAATTTCGACCACATATCACTTTCGATGAATGCCATACCTGCAACTCATAAAGAATTGAAAAAATACGGACTTCCATTTGGTATGGTGTATACTCCGTTGAAAAAACTCGACAATATACCTGTAATTTATCCGAAAGAGATAGCACGTTGTTCCAAATGTTTGTGTTATTTGAATCCGTTCTCGCAGTGGATGGATTCGACTACGTTTGTGTGTGTTTTGTGTGGTAGACGAAAAGCACTAACACCTGACCATTTTGTCGATTTATTCAATGAACAATACCCAGGAGCTCCTCCACCTTCCACCCACATGAGTTACTCTCAATCGTCGTTGCTGCAGGTTTGCACCACCAACTCCACCTACGAAATATTGGCTCCACAATAATTTTGTAAATATCCTCCAAAAACTACGTGCTACATTGTGCTTATGGATATGACACATAGATGTGTTTCGACAGGCTATTTGGAGATAATGCTTGAGTGTTTGTCGGAGAAAATTTTGACATTGTGTCCCAACAAACGTTGTTCTATTGCATTTGTTGGTTACAACCAATTTATTCATTTCTTCAACATAAAAAACACTCCCAACGAATCATCTCCCAAAACTGTGCATCATGTGTTGTCGGACATTGACTCCACATTCCAACCTTTCGAAGATGAACTATTGATCTATCCGGCTAAAGATGTCGAAAAATTTAAACATTTTCTTAAAACACTCCCACAAGCTATTCGTTCATATGTTCCTGCTACAGGTAACACCAGTGGTGGTGGTGGTCCTAGTTGTATGACCAATGCGCTCAAATTTTCAATGAGTATTTTGGACAAAACTGGCGGCAAAATTATTCTATTCAACGGTACTCCTCCAAATGTAGGCGAAGGATTGGTGGTTGCTCCCGAGATCAAATATGAAGGTCAAGCCGAGAATATCACCATCCTCCCCACAGCCACCACCACCCTCTACAAAAGTCTCGGTCTACAAGCCTACAAAAAGTCAATCACTATCGATTTTTTCTATATCGGCTTTGAGGGATATTCACCACTTGTGGAAATGATCACCATGGTGAACAACTGTAGTGGCACCTACAAATATTTTGCGTTCACCGACAAATCTTCTCAACTTCAATTCACAAATAAACTCAAAAACGAATTGACTTATCATTGGGGAAGCGATTTTTCGGTGGACAATTTGATCGCTATTCGTACTTCTCGCGGCATAGAAATCGAATCGTATTATGGCAATTTTATGGTGGAATCTACTGGAAAATTGATTCTACCATTTATCAACGAGAATACCACAGTCAGTATCAAGTTGGAGATTGATGATTCGCCTTACATTTTGAATAATCATGTTTACGCTCAGCTGGCGCTATTTTATACATGTCCCAATGGTAATTCATCTATTATTATTATTATTTCATGATTTGGTTGATTGTGTAGGAGAAAGACGCATTCGTATCACTACAGTAGCTATTCGAGTTCATCAAAAAAACAATCCTATTTCAATTTTCGGTGGCGCCAATCAATTCACCATAGCAGCACTAATTGCACGTTTTATCAATTTCCGTGTTCAATCCAAAACCAAACTTGCTCACATCCACGAAGCCACTGTAAATTGTTGCAAACAGTTTATAACTGAATTTTATGATGCCATAAAAACCAAATTTGATGGAAGAAATCTGTTGATGCATACCAACCTTCAGCATTTGCTTTGTTTTGTGCATTCGTTGGTGTATCATGTGAGTTTGTCGATTGTTCGAGTGGAATGAAATAATAGTTTGTTTTATTGATTTATTAGCCTCTACTTTCACCAATCTCAACCTGTATGAGTATAGACAATCGGCTGAGTGTGTTGGAGTTTTTTAAGACGTGCTCAGTTCGTGAGTTGGTTGGACGTCTCTATCCCAAGTTGTATCCGTTGAACAATCTGGAATATTGTACATTTGAGGAGGTGATAGATCCGGTGAACAATCCACAAAAATACATCTATCCGCTCCATCCATCAGCTCAATTCATGTATCAACAATGTGCCTATCTTCTCGATTCAGGCCACGCCACTTTTATACTCATACCCAAAGGTGTGTCGCCAAATTTCATCAAAATGATATTCAACTGTGATAATTTTGACGACCTACCTCATCACACTGTCGGCCTACCAACCTACCCCAACGAATTGAGCTCCAAACTCAAACGCTTCATAAACTATGTGGTGAACAAAGACAAAATTCGTCCTCATCCCTATTTCAATACGGCCATTTTCAAGTAACTCTCTATTCTATTGAATAGCCAAGATTTTGATTATTTCTTCGTATGTTATCTATGTAGAGTCAACGCCAACAGTGTTTGTAGTTTTTATAATTATCTAATCTTTGATCGAAGACCCAACAAATTGTCTTCGCTGAATGAATTCTATACCACTCTCAAAGAGTCCATCATCAGTGGCAGCAAATCCAGCTAGAATCTCGTTCTAACACGCCATTTTCTTATACATATATATACACACACACAAATATTGATGTAGGATTTGTAATAAAATGATTTTTTTATTCGAGCACCTACTTTTTATTGCTGCTACTACCGTGACGCGATAAACCAAAGAAAAAACGCCTACAATAAATTGAAATCTACAGATATACTTGTAAAAATTGTTTATTCACAATAGGAAACAGTGGAGGTGAGTGAATTTTTACGCGCTAAAAATAAACATTAAAAACGAAATGTGAACAAAAACCGACTTTTTGGCGCGCGTTTTCTCAATTTAGATGATGCCATAATGTTGTGATTTGGAGTCCATGGACCGAGACTATCAGCCGCATAATAGTCCATTGGATACTTTCTATTCCATCCCACATTGCCAGTAACAACCGAAAGTTCGTAGGTGGTCAATAGTGGTTTGTGGAATGAATCACTCCAATCGATCGACAATCTAGGACACGCAATTTGAACCCACACATCGATGTGATCTCCGAAATAGAGCAATTTCTGAGGGGTAAGTTCGGAAACAAAAATTGTCAATGGATTCACTCGATTTGAGTTGAGTATTTGTGTTTTCAGACGATTGAACACATTGGTGTTACCTTGACGACCCAATGTGCCCAGAACAATGCCAAATCTGCCAGTGGATGCGATAGCTTTGTTGATCAGTGTTTCCTGTTTGTCCATCAGTTTCTCATAATCCAACACCTCTTTGGTGATCATTTTGTTGTAGGGATCGTATCTAATTTTGGGTGAGTTTTGGCGAGGAAGGACTAAAAAATCTCACTTGTAGGCGGGAATGTGAGGACATTGAATCATAAGTGATTCGATGTGGAACCGACCATCTCCCAAATATCTACCCATATTATGTGTTACAATATATCATAGGCTTTTCGAGGTTTATACACCGAAGCATTGTGTGTTAATATAATTACAATATTTCGGTGATTTCGTCAGGTAGTGTTGGCGCTGTACAACCGAGCACTTCACCTTTGCTCAATGGAAATGCTTGGGGAATCATCGCTTGAAATCCATTTTGTTTGAGTTTGGCCACGCAACTCTACCAATCATAAAGGTATAAATTTAAAATTGCGCGCTTCTAAATATCACGTGACAAATACTTGCAGGTCTGTGGCGAATTGGATCGTGGTTATGCACGCGAAATAGGAATCGTCTCTGAAATTTTTGGCTATAGTGGCAACAAAGTGATCCACATCGATTTTGATCTCCACAAACACATACAACACTCGCGCGAATGGAGTCATATCCAACGGCACTATCGTTGTTTGTTAGCAAAGATATAACGAGAGTTTGGAGACATTACCAAGACAACTGTGACCATAATGAATAATCATATCACATCCAAAGATAGACGAAGTGAAATCGTCGATACAACACGCGCCATACGACACATCTCCCATGATGACAGTTTCCACATTGGCCAATCTATTGTTTGATTTTAGATTGGGATGTTTGATCGATAGTTGGCACTCACCGCTCGATAATATCAGACAACGTGATAGAAAATAGAATGAGACCTTCGGGGAATTGCAACGCGACTAGTTCACTTGGGTTGAGTTGAGTTGAAACTAACTTTTAGAAATCACCTCGTCTACATTGGTTCTGTTTGATATGCCATATAGTTTTGGCCACTTCAAATTCGTAGTTGGATGGTAGGAGCGATAAAGCTTTTAGCAGTTCTGGGTTGTGAGAGATGTCCGCTGGAATTTGATGTTTACGTCTGGCCTCTACTCGATTGTGTGAAGTGTTCTATTGATCGATAACACGATAACCTACCTCTAACTCGTTCTTTTGCAGTAAGAGTCATGATTATTTGTCGTGTTAATTCGGTAATTATCGTATTTTTATTTAAATTTTATTTC
>JAODKO010066102.1:0-10436 GCA_027576895.1 Sciades mastersi | reverse complement strand
TATCTATCTATCTCCCTGCACGCTTTGCGTGCATTATGTCTGCCGCTGGCAGACATTTTACCATTTTGCACCCTGCTATTCTCCCAAACTTTGAAGCCCCTGAACAACTGATGATGAAACACTTTTTAAAGACCATACTTTTAAGGATTGTATATGTTAGGATACGTGTACTGTTGTTGTCTTGTCTGTTACAATGTATTTTATGTAGCTGTTATTTTGTGCTGGGATTGCTGAATTCCCGCCTGCACAACAAATTTATCAGTACTACGGTATGGTACAAATAAAGAAACCTTGAACCTTGTTTACCCTCATGCTCTCTGGCAGGAGATACAGGTGCCTCAAAAGCAGGACAAACAGACTTAACAGTTTCTTTCCCTGGGCCATCAGGTCCCTGAACTCATGAGAGTGTGTATGCTAGTGTAATGTGTAAATGATGTAAATATGCATTCCTTTCTTATTTCTATTTTACTCCTCTTATTTTACTGTTTTTTTTTTTTAAATATTCATTATGCACCAGCCGGAGAAACACTGCAATTTCACTGTATACCTGATGTGCAAGGACAAAGATTCTATTCTATAAAAATCTAAAAATGCCAACTAACAGTTTTAACCATAACTGTACATACATCGTCTGAGCAGCACTCACCATACAAGCCCATGTTCTTAGCAAAGGACTGTGAGAGAACAATATTGTGGCCTTGTTCAATGAAGTGGCGCACAGCCCAAGCATCCCGGTCAATGTCCCCACTTGCAAAGCCCTGGTAGGCCATGTCCAAGAACACCAACAGATTTCTTTTCTGTCAAAGAATCAAGCATATTACTTTACAAATAGTTACAATTAAAGATGAACATTTTCCAATAATTTACTTCAGCTTTATACTTTCACAAATGCAAAAACCAGCACCTTGATCACATCAGCCATCTCCTTCCACTGCTCTGGTCTTGGGTCTACTCCAGTGGGGTTGTGAGCACATGCATGCAGGACAATCACACTCTTCTCTGGGATTTTCTGAGGGTAATAAGTACACAAAGGCCTCAACAAAGTCAGCTTACCACATGTGATGAATGTCAGCTCTCAACACAAATGCACCAAAAAGTTCACATGCTCCTTACTGAGATGTCATTAATGGCTCCCTTGAAGTCAAAGCCACAAGTCTTTGGGTCATAGTAGGTGTAAGCTTTCAGCTGCATGCCTGCATCCCTGAAGATGGGTGTGTGGTTGCCCCATGAGGGCTTTGGCAGGTATACATCACGCACTTCAGTGTGGAACCGTGACTACAACAAAACAGGAGAAGAAAATAGCAAGGGTAACAAAACAGCCATAATCATATCTTCAAATTACAGGATAACAAATTACTAACCAGAAAATTGGCTCCAATGCGCAGAGACCCGGTTCCTGAAATGGTCTGGACAGTGATACTCTGACATGAAGGGAGGAGGAAAGAAGGAGGAGGGAAAAAAAGTCAGTTTCAGTGAATTTCTTTTTAAATAACAAAGATGGCAAAACAATCACACAAACCTATAAACATTAAACCCAAAAAAAAAAAAAAAAAAAAAACCACACCACAAAAATATTCTTACTCTGCCACTCTTCAGGACTTCATTGTCAGGTCCTAGAGCCAGCTGTGCACAGGCCTTGGTGAAATCTGCCAGGCCGCTGATGGGAAGGTACTCTTTGTCCAGCTTCTTAGCAAGAACCTGAGCCTCGGCCTGAAAAACACCCACAACCCGCAAGGTAACACTTGGTACATTTTGAATTTGAGAACACCAAAGATAAATAACAGCAGTCTTAACAGTGGCTGGATATTAACATTCATGAGCATCTAGAAACTAAAAAAGACATATGGAAGAGATATTTTACTTTTCACATCAGTAAACTGCTCATCTCTACCTGGTCCTCGAACACAATACAATACATTTCACAACTTCTGATCTCTTCCTAGTTATTGTCAGATAAAAGGAGTCTGGACAGTATGTGAATCTATTCTAAGCTGGTGTAATTGAAGATAGTTCAAGAGGACAAGATATTTTAAGCTGCACCTTGCGGACACAGTTAAGAACATAGGGTTTTCCCTGGTCATCACGATAAGCTCCCACTCCAAGGTTCATCTTCTTGGGGTTGGCATCACGCTTAAAAGCCTCAGTCACCCCAAGGATGGGGTCAGGTGGGCCCATCTGTACCTCAGACCACCATGAGCTGCATGACAAAAGGTAAAAGTCATTTAATTACACTTAATGCTACCATTTGTAAAGCAAGACTAGGTTAGGTATTCACGTGCAACATGGCACGAGAAATAAGAGAAACATGAACACACATTAAGGCCGTATTATATTTATAAAATACGCACATAATGCTTATCATTTGAAAACGTGAACAGGTTTCCCCCAAATAAAACCGTATACTGCAACGGCCTTGTAAAGAGGTCACATTTATTGCATAACTTTCAAAGACTAACAGATCTATCACGTATGCAAGTTCAATGACTGCAATATTTATGAAATCTGGAGTTCTATCAACATCTAAGGTTCAACATACAGGCTAGTCTGCCTTTCAGACTCTCTGGAGCCACATTCATCTGGCGTGCACACCAAGAACAGACTTTTTATGAAGGTTTCTAACATTAACTGAATATTATCCTTCTTCTTTAGTGTTCTGCCTGATTGCAGGTCTGCTCTGACAGCTTCAGCCATCAAAGTTTCTAGGGAACACTACGGTAGTGCTATCCTGTTGCCCTCTACTGGATTATGATAAAGGTTTTCCCCTCTCAACCAACCATTCACACCTATGGACAATAGAGTAGCCAGTTAACCTAACCACATGTCTTTGGACTGTGGGGGAAACCCACGCTAACACAGGGAGAACATGCAAACTCCACACAGAAAGGCCTCTGTCGGCCACTGGGCTTGAACACAGAACCTTCTTGCTGTGAGGCAACAGTGCTAACCACGATACCGCCATGCTGCCCAACTGAATATTAACAGTGTTGTTTTGTGGCGCATAATCAATATTGATATTTATTTGCAGAATACCCACCAGTTACTTAAAAGCTGTTATGATTGTGCTGCATGTTAATAGTTAGCTGCATGAATATTTCTCTTCCACTAGTAGGACTCTTTGCATGGGTGTTAGCAGACAGAAGTCATTTTGACTGAAAAAAAACTTACTGAAGCCGGAGGCTGAGGGTGCGCAGCAGCCGAACGAGCCGGCAACGCGCGAAGCAGTGCCTTGGGCTTATAGCCCAAGGTGCGCGGAGCGCGCGGGAGGGTGTATCCCCCTCCCGCAAGGGGGGTCTGGGGGATCACCCCCAGAAAATTTTTGAAAATACAGTGCTCTGAGGTGCTTTCTGAGCCCATTTTGCAAGGTTATAAATGAAAAATAACAGTGAGTATTCAAGACATAATATGGTCTATATATACAAAATAATTTTAATGGTTGGACCACAATTTTAAATTCAAATACAGGTAAATATCACACTAGATAATAGCTAGCTATTGTACCACACAACAGCCTACATAGTGATGGTAGCAAATCAACTTTCTTCTTTACTATTTGCAGAAGAAATATTTCAAATATTCATAGAACACTATTTTAAGACTGTTCAGCAATGTTTAACTAGTTTATCAAATGCTGGAAATTTTCTTTTTACATGTGTGAATACCACTAAATGTAGGTAAACCATTGCCACATACTAGATCACCTTTTCCATTACTACATACAGTAAAAGAATTATTCCAAAATTCATAGAACACTATTTTCAGTTTTATCAAATGCTGAAAACAATTTTTTTACATGTGTATACCACTAAATGTAGGTAAACTATTGTCACATACTAGATGATGTCTAGATCACCTTTTCCATTACTTCATACAGTAAAAGAATTACTTCAAAATTCAAAGAACACTATCTTCAGTTTACCAAGAATACTATTTTCAGTTTTTTACATGTGTGTATACCACTAAATGTAGGTAAACCACTGTTACATACTGAATCAAATTTTCCTTAACAATATACAATAAAAGAATTATTTCAAAATTCATAGAACACTATTTTTAACAGTGTTCATTAATGCTACTAGTTCATCAACAGCTGGAAACATAATTACTTCCCATATATGTGCCATACTAAGTACAAAAGACATTAATAGCTATTTTTTCCTCTTGGAAATAAGCCAAGATGTCAGTGTTCCACTGCACTTTCTCTTCAATGATGTGCTTTGAGTTGATGGAACATTCTCAACAGTCACAGAAGGAGCTGCTGCAGGCTGTGTGACTGAGTGGGTAGTGGAGGTGCTTGGTATTGGAGGAACATCATCAACAGGCACTGAAGGAGCTGCTACATGTTGTGTGATTGAGATGGAAAGTTTGGAAGTTGTCTTGGATTTCACAGGTGCTCTGGATGACTCCTTTTTCTGGGGTTTTCTTTTAAGATATTTTGCTTTCTTGGTTTTTAATTCTAGTTCTGCTTTTTTGATTTTTGCTTGTCGCTTCTGTTCTTTTTCTGCTTTTTTCTGTTGTAGGTGCTCTCTGTAGGTCTTATGAGCCTTGTTGCAGCATCGTCTCATGGATGTAGAAATCTTCATCTCTGTGCTTGTGGTCTTCTTGGATTTCAGGGTGTATTTTATCTGTGCACAGGCTTCATAATTTTCTATGGACATCTTTGATCTGTCATCAGTGATTATGTCATCCATGATGTTGAATGATGCCTCAACAAGTGGCCCTGAGAAAACTGTGAGTAATGCTTTTATCAACCTGGTGAGTGTGTGGTACTTCGATGTTGCTGAAGTAATAATGCTCCATCAGTCAGTGTCTATTATTGGGCTGGACATATCAGAGGATGGTGATGAGGAATTGGTCTTCCTGTCCATGTAAAGACTGTATACATGATGCAGGCTGGAATCTGATACATAAGTCCAGATTTCATCATGCAGTTTTCCTCTGTTATCCTCTGAGATCACATTTGGCAACAAGTCACCAAGGCTTTCCAGTGATGTCATTGTGGTGTCCATGACACGGAGCTCAGGATCCAATGAAGACATCAATTTCAAGGTCTTGTTCTGCAAAGGGAGGTTCTGGAGAAGATACTTCCCTGCCAACTGGTAACCAGTTCTGACATCCATGAGGAATTTCTTAAGCCATGGGTTTTTGGATTTCTCTCTTCTGGCCTTCTGCATTTCTGGAAAGCAAAACTGCCCCAGATAGAGGTTGTGGTTATGCAACTGCTTTTCCTCATTGCCAATGTCAACCTTCAACAGCTTCTTAACACTGACTTTAGGGACTTCTTGAGGTTGCATGAACAAGATGAGGAACTCTCTGGTTAGCTGAAACATCTTCACATGTTGTACATGCAGTAAGGGCTCCTCTGCCTGAAACATTTTGATGTACACTTCTAACTTTGGCAGTACCCCCCTGTACAAAGTAATGCAGACCAACAACTTCTGGTACTGGTGAAACAAGCCAAGTAATATTGAATTTCTTCTTTTCTTTGTTTCATCACTTTGACTTTTGGAAGTCTGAACTGCTGCTTGAACTTGGCTCAGCCGTACCCTGACACTATCTGCCACATTCCTCTTCTTCAGAATCTGCATCATCTGTGATCTGCAATGGCATAGTATTTAATAATTACTGTATTTATTGCACACACGTTAAGGATTACAGATACAAATTCAATGCTTTATACAATGTATTACTTATGGATGTATTACTTAACATATTAATGCAAGAAAAATCACATCTACCAACATGAAAAATCAGTATTTTAACAGCACATCCTTGTACTTCTTTTATATTATAGAATGACATATATTGCTGAATTTTTTGTAAAAAAAAATCTGCATGAAATAAAATTTAATTTACTAATTCCAAATTTACATCCAATAATTGATTTTTACTTTGTCTTTTAAATAATTTTATTACAATATTTAATGAGTATGTACTTAACATATAAATAAACTACACCAACACCATTTGATAAGAGAGCATTCACCAGTCACAGATGTTACATTTCATAATAGCAAAAATAAGTATTCTATTATTAAGCTTATAATAATTATATTTAATATCAATGTATGTTTCCCCAACCCTCTAAGAGTCTATGCATTGTATTTTAAATTTTAGCTTAAATATTATGTTAAGTTTTAGCATATATATATAATTATATAATATATGACTAGAAGTTAGAACTATTTATAAGAAATGGTCAGTATATATAGATGTGTTGTAAAATGGTATACTTTTGCAACTTACAAGTGTGTGTCATGCAGATGAAAAGAAATCTGAACATTATAAATCCATATAATAATTACATGTATGTAAAAACTGTGGTACTTGTGACATACTTATAATAATTATTACATTTAATATTTTAAAATATCTGCAATGGAGTTTTACTCTTTACAAGATAATCATGCATATCAGTTATTATCATGACATATCTGCATCCCGCATATTTAATCTTAAAATATCTGCATCATGCATATATTTAGTCTTAATATGTTTTCATCATGCATATCTTAAATATCTGCAATTACTCTTTACATGCCAATCACACATATTATGATTTTATGCCTACCTGTAAATTTTCTTCTCATCATCTTGCAAATGTGAATAATAGAATATTTGTAGTGCGTCAATGACTGCATGAAGTCGGTCAGCAACTGCTCTCATCTGCAGAAAGCGACTACTGATGGGTCGAATGAGGCTTGATGCACCCGTTATACCCAAGATGTCATGAATTTCTGAAAACAGTGCTTTCTGTTTTGGCTGTTGTTGTATGTCTATAAAAACTGAATTAGCAAAATGTTCCAGGTAGTTGTCAAATTGGCTGCAAAACTTTTTGGCAGCATTGGACACAATATGTGCAGTGTCTCCATGAATATCCAAGAGGTGTGGATTCTTTTGCCTAATACGAGCTTCAACTCCCCCTTTGTAGCCACGCATTGTTGAGCAATTGTCCATGAGGCAGCTTACGACTTGTGTCCATTTAATGTTGTACATGTCCAGAACATCTTCAACAGCTTGGACTATGTTTTCTGCTGTTGCCAAATTTACGATACGGGAACCAAGGTGATTGGTCACTATCTGGTTGCCATCCCAATAGCGTGCTAACACATTGAGCACCTTATCACCTGCATTATTAGTGGCCTCATCAATATTCAGAGATAAAGCTTCATCTTTCAAAATGTTTGTAAGGTCATTTTTCATGCTCTTGGCTACACCATGCGTAGTTGTATACATGCAGTTGACACGTGACATGTTGACACCTCTCAAGGCTGGCAGGTCCTTGGCCATGCGCTTTGCATATGACACTAACTTTGGCGCAAGTGAATAAGGCATGGTGGTCTCAGCAATGAAGGCACAGGTTACAGCCTTTAACTCCATCCTGCGATCAACCATTGAGACAGCTGCAGCAACTGGTTCAGCACCTAATAGAACCAAATTCAACCATTAGTTTCAAATTTCATTTATTTATAGAATTTATAGGCCTACTGTCAAATAACTTTGTATATTGTGAGTATTAGAAGACCATACCAAAAAGTATCACATCCAAAAAAAAAACCTAGAGAAAGTGGTGCAATTTATGTTACTTTAAGTAATGTTTACAATGGGAAAATTGTGAATCTATGTCAGCTCGTACCAAGGTTAAGTCATACCTGTTTATGTTTTTAAAAAAAAACTACTTTTAATAGACCTAATATTGAAATAATTATTTTAAACATTAGATCTAAAACTTACAAATGTATAACTATTATAAATTTATTAACACCATAAAATCTATACATGCATAGCAAAATTTTTCTAAGTCCAAATTTGAAAAAAAATTGGGCAGCACTTCCCCTGCACATGGCAGTTTTGCATTTTTGCCCCCCAACCCTCAGTAAGGCCTTCAGTCTTCACAAGAAGTCTGTTTAGGGAAAGTGGACATCCAACCCCCATCCCATACCCCCTAACCCAAACTTTAAGTAAAATTTCACCTACCTGTCAACATGCCAAATTATATCATCATCTTTATAGCAAGAGATCTACACAATTTATCCATTTATTTATAGATCTATTTCTGCATGCACCTACATTTTATGACAAGTGACAAATTAGGCAGTATTTAAATAGTGTAATTACAAAATAAATTTATGCTAATTTCTATACATTTTTGGCGGGTATGAGTAAACTTTTTATGGGTACAACTTGACTTGGGTACGAGGTGACCATCACCCCTAATTTTAGATGTTGATCTAATACCAAAAAAAATCAAACTAGACTAAGTTATAACTTATTGGTTGTGAATTGTAGGGGCTTTATGACTAAAGCTATCAATCAATCAATGCACCTAATTTGTAGATTGATCTACAATTAGTTTATCCATCCTAAAACCAGGCCTGTTTATTTTATTTACTACCACTTGGTACAACTGGCAACGTTCAAGATTGCAAAACAAAAAAAATTAACACTGAGCGATAATAGGGGATTTCCTGTCCCGCCAATTCTGAACTGTAATTATTAATGTTACATTCAGTGACAATGTACAAATATTAATTTTTTATTCTTACAAGTCATATCACAACTGTCCATCCATGCTAAGTTGCCAGTTCATATTTTTTTGCAGCAAATATAGTCTTATTATTACACATCACAAGCAGGATTTAACGACGTGAGAGTTACCCATTTTCGTGAAATAAAGAAATGTACTAACCAGGCAAAGTTTGCGTCAGTGCTTGCTGGCGGACGGCTTTTTGGTGCGTTTTATCTTCATTGGCGTGTTTAAGCAGCACCTTCTTTCCATTCTGTCCATACCTAATATCTTGCTGACATAATAAGCAAAACGCAACTCCTGGCTTGTCTGTCAACTTTCGACACCATGTGTGGACAGGTTTTCCAAAATTGTCGGTTTCCTTCAACCAATCATCCCGCCAACGATTTTTTATACCCCTGTCTAGTTTCTTAATTTCTGCTTTAGATGCGCCGATTTCCAGAAAATTTGGCATTATAACTGTCAGACTTCAATCGTTGTTTGTTTGCTACAATGTTGATAGTTTGCCAAGAATGGCCTAAGATACAGCTCGGTAATATTCGGATTTCAGCGACAGTGCGCGAACACACCCGAGATGGAGCTTTACGGCATACTAATCATGAAAAACTACTATGGAAAGCTTATAGTGCCAAACCAAAAAACGTTTATATACTGGTGGGTAATTTGAAAGCTAAAAAAAAAAAAAAACCAGAATATTGGCATTTTATTTTTGACGGAAATCCGTATTTCCGTCCAGGTACTAACACCCATGGATAAAACTGCTTTTTATGGCGTGTAAAGGATGGCAAAGGAACCTACGAGTTAAGAGAATCCAATGCTAGCATCAATCCCTGGGACAACTTTAATCAGTGGAGTAAATTTCTGCACTAATATGGTTCCATAAACTGAAACAACCATCCCAGATATTGCTCTGATTCCTCAAATGCACCTGTCAGAAACTGTAACCTGAACAAAGAGCTGGTGAATAAAGGTTTGTCTGTATACCTGCTGTTCTCTGCAGAGGTGATGGCGATGAGCGGTGGAGCTCTCACGGGGAGGCTGGTGGGTCGCGGCTGTGTCGTCTCTGTCTCTGGCCTTCTCTCGCAGTAGTACTGCTCAGCCTGGCGGAAAGCCAGCGGCGGCAGCTGCACACTGCGACACGAGAGCCTTCGGACTGTGAAGGACTCCATGCAGGTGAGCGGACATCCGTCAGGAGACAAGGAGGAGTCCGACACCTGAGCAAGAAAGAGTCTGAGTCAGACTGGGAAATGTTCAAGTTTTTATAGTGTTGAGATTTTGATTTTGGTTTCTGGACACTTTTGTTTGTTTCAATATTTGTTTGAAAGACATGACCAGGGTTTCATCCTCATTCTAGTAAGCACTGACTGACTCTGGGTTGGTTTAAAAGAGCACATGATAAGATATTAGTGGCTCGTTTTCAATTCTAATCCACTATATAAACCATAGACAACAGAAATCATATGGTTACATGTTTAATTTTTGAATAAAGCAACTGAAATGAGAATTAAGAATGAAATTACAATACTCTCAATGCAAACTGACCCATAGTTCACCACAACAGCCCTGATATCCCTCATCTATTCATAATTCAATGCCAAATGTACTGATATACAGTACACGAGGACAGAATGTAAATAAAATGACTTCATGATAAAATAATAAGGTTAACTTGTAGGTGAGAAGGTCATAATTATGACATAGTGCCATAATTCCATACTTTGGGCAGGATAAAAGCAACATACAGTTAGTTCCATATATATTTGGACACTGACACAAATTTTGTTTTTTTTTACCTGTTTACTGAAACATATTCAAGTTATAGTTATATAATGGACATGGACATAAAGTCCAGACTTTCAGCTTTCATTTGAGGGTATCCACATTAAAATTGGATGAAGGGTTTAGGAGTTTC
>JAODKO010066079.1:0-10444 GCA_027576895.1 Sciades mastersi | reverse complement strand
ACCTCAAATCTTGATCTCGATAAAAAGGATCTCTCATCGATCATTAAATTTGGCGCTCAAGAATTATTCAAAGAGGAAGATGATGACAACGATGACAAACTGGAAGAAATGGACATTGATCAGATTTTGTTACCTGCTGAAGAACATGATAATGATCAACATAATTCGAATCAACATCAAAACAATGCAAACAATGTTGGCGAAGAGTTGTTGTCGTCGTTCAAAGTGGCCAACTTTAAAACATCCGATTTTGATATGGGTGATGATGAGCAAGAGGAGGAGGAGGAAGACGAAAATAACCTCATTTGGGATGATATTATTCCTGAGAAGGAACGACGAAGAATTTTGGATGAAGAGGAAACGGCACGTATGGCTCAATTGTATCTTCCCCCTAGAAGACGTACGACCGTCCCTTTGATAGATCCGTTGAGTGTCTCGTCGAGTGTGTCCAAGTCAACCAAATCCACCTTGAAAAAAGTCGATAAACAATCCCGCAAATACAAAGATGATGATATTTATGAGAATTCGAGTGATGATAAGAAAACAACTTCCAACTCACGGAAAAAAGGAAAACTTTCACAATTTATTAACGATTTCAATGGACTCTCTGGTCAGGATGTGAAAAGGTTTGTTGCAAGTTATAAAAAGTTTCCTTCGGCGTGGGAGCGTTTCGAACTTGTAGCCAAAGATGCATCCTTGTCCAATAAACCCATTAAACAAGTTCAACAACTTGCCAAATGGCTTCATAGTGTACTTCCTAAAGCGAACCCCAAAGCAACATCCAAATCCAAACAAACTCGTTCCAATAAATTAATCATTAATGGTGTTCAAATGAGCAGTTTGGAAGCGTACGATTGGGAACAACTGACCAAACCAATATCGATACACATCAAAAGTCATATTGTTGATAAAAGTCCTGATTTTGCCAATGTGAAAGTTGTCAATGTTACACTGGAATTTTTCCGCGAATTATATCCATCTCTTGGTTCCTGTTTTAGATATTGTAAATTTCCTAAATTTTCTATCGGCAAAATCAATTGGAAACCAAAACATGATTCTGAACTTATTGTTGGAGTTTTCTTCAAGGGACTTGGCAATTGGAAAGAAATGTTTGACGACGATCTACTTGCTGTCGTAATACTCTCATATTATTTTTAGTTTTATGAATCCATGATTTATTCCTGATCGTTTTGTGTTTTTCGTAGATCAAAGACACAGATATGACCAGTTCGGTGTTGTCGAAAAAGTTGAAAAGTCGTTTTTATGATTTGGCTGAAACTCTTTCCAAAACAAAGTTCTCCGCAGTAGAGAATCATTCGGATTACGAAAACGAAACAGAAAATGATTTGACAATTGAATCAACCGATAGCGAGGAGGATGATTTTGAGAAACCCACAAAATCAAGAAAAGTCAACACTCCCAAAAAAAATAGATCTGCCCATTCTCCATCATCAAAATCAAACGACACTCACAAATTATCTTCAAAAGTGTGTTATTCGTAGGTAGCATAAATTGAAAAATGTTTTTGTTTAGACCAAAAAGACAACCTCAAACAATCTTGAGGATGAAAAGTCAAGTAGCAAATCACCAGGCAATACAAAGAACACCAAAGCACACGCTACCACAAATTTGATCACACATTACTTGAAACCATCGTCAAAAAGCGATTCATCGAAAACGATCAACTCCAGTTCAATAGAAAAAGAGAAAATATCTGAAATAACTTTGACTGAGAAAATGGTGGATAGTTGTGGTGCATTGTTGAAACCTGTGAAAGAGAACGTTTCCACCTTGAAATCTATTTTTAAGGGGCAGATTTTTGACGAAGTGTCAAACACTGCTGATTTTAGGAGTTCATTGGATGCTGTTGGTCATTGTATAGAGTTGGCATGTGACAAAGATAAACGTTATTCGAAGAAATCAAAAATATTCAAAAACCCACTCCACATGAAATGTGCATTGTGGAATTTTGTTTCCAGATTTACAAATGCGACCCCATTGGAGCTGTACACTTCTTACTTTGATTCCAAATCTAGCTCAAAAGTGGAGGAGAAATGAGTGTGGCTCGAAATGCTGAAAATAGCGCGCGGAATTTGACCAACTTTGTGTATTTGTAGTTCCAACATAGAAATTGTTATCTAATATCTAGCAACTTGCTTGATTGTACGTTAAATGAATTTGTTGGTGTGTTTGAAGCTTGTAATTGTCTACTAAGCGTAATTCTCGCATATTTAACTGATGACTATATTTGAGTCGTGTGTACGTACAAGTGATCCAACATCCTTACAGGAAGAATAATAATAATAATTCGATACATAACTAGAAACATAATTTGGTCTAATTTTTACATGAAATTATTAAACAATTTTTTTAAACGGTTTCCACAAATTTTGCAAGTCATCGAATTTAATGAGCAAATAATTAAAAGGAAATGTTTTCCATCTTGTTTCGGTTTTTTACCAAAGTTTTTGCGTCATATGAACTTGATAGAAACAGTTTTTAATAAATTTATTTTTCTCTGTTTGGAGTTTGACACAAAAACTCGTACATTTTCTCCAACATACCAACAACACATCTGAAAAAAATATATATACTAAAAAAGTATCCACTCTTGCTTAAATAAAATAAAAAAATGATTAGAGATTTTTTTGGATAGAGAAATGACAAAAGTTTCGTTAAAAAAAGAATTTTTTTAAATTATGAAAAAATAAGTGAGTAAAATACACATTTAATGTAATGATAATTTGCGGCAGAGAACAACTTTTAATTTTTTGTCGCACACCAACGCAAATCCCGCGTTTGGGTCGAAAAAATGTGCGAAATATCGACTGTAAATGTTTTGATTCTTTGGCTAGATGTAGAACCAAGACTATTACTGCCAAAAGTTATGCGATAATTCTCATTTTAAGACACAATAGAACTCAATAAGAAATCTATAGTATCTATGAGATCGGATTAGTTTCCATATATGGAAAATCTTAAACAAGAGAAGAATTAAACTGTTGATAAAACTATAAGATTGAAAAACTCAAAACATGAAGAATAATATCTTGAGCAAAAACGTTACCTTTGCTCGAGTGAATATGACGTAAAAGCAGTTAATTTTAATCAAAATATTTTCCTTTGCCAACCGAAACAATTCTTTTTTAACCACGATAAACTTGTGAAAATAATCTAATAGATTAGCAATTTCAACGATATCTACTATTTTATGATTGAATTGAAAATTTTAGAAATATTAAACAAGTACGAACACACGTTACGCCTCTACTGGAGATGGATAATCTATTGTGTGCACGCCTGATCCATTCGCTGACATTTTTTGTAGTCGTCAAATTGCAGGTAAAAACTCCAAATGTCGCAATACAATGAGTTTCCATTACGAGACAAAAAAGCCAACTCGAAAAAATAATTTTCAATGGTTTCTTTTTTTAGTTTATAAGAAAAAAAATAATTTTTTATGCCAGATTAATTCATAAACTAATAGTATTACATTGGACGTTTTTAGGATTTGATGCATTGTTATGTAGCACAAAAACGATGAATCTATTACTCACAAATCAATTTTCATAGATAGAATAAATTGGGATAAGAGTTTTAGATTTTGATAGCAACCGAAAGTGTGTTGCTTAGTATAAGAATAATAATCCATTCGGCAGTCGAAGTAAATTCACTCGGTAATACGATTTGAGCTATACATATAGTGATAGGTTATTGTAAGTTTTATTGCAATTTTATTCAAATTATAGTTCTATAAATTTTTTCTCTAGAAAATGGTTCAAATAATCAACAATTTGTTGCAGAAAATAGGTACGTTAATTTGGTTTAAATCGGAAACATCTGTTTGAAATGACAGTCCATATTTTTACTATCTCCATATATAGAAGGTAAAGTGGAAGCAGCTGCTTTCAATACCAAAGAGCAGATGAAAGGGTTGACTCAGTTTATCACCGATATTCGTTTATGTAAGGAATTGGTCACAGACGTGTGTTGGTTGATCTATTATATATTTTATGTGTGTGCGTGTAGGTAAATCAAGAGAAGCGGAAATCAAACGTGTCAACAAAGAGTTGGCTAATATAAGAAATAAATTCAGAAGTATATCAATACATTCGTAGAATTTGGTTTGTATTAATTCGTCGATTAGCTGACAAAAATATTGATGGGTATGATCGAAAAAAATACATAGCCAAATTGGTTCTTATATTTTTGCTTGGATACGACGTAAACATTGGCCAAAGTGAAGCATCTTTTTTGTTGGCATCCACCAAACACTCTGAAAAGCAAATAGTATATTTTTATTCATTTATTTAACATTAACCAATTCTAACATGGAAAAAGATTATCCATTATTATCTTTATAAAAATTCTCTAAAAATAAAGTCTAACCATATAAAAGCAAATTGTTATTTTGTAAGAATGTATAAGTTTATGGTGGAACTGAAACAATGAATTCATATAGAAGTAGTTTTGAGTTTTCCGTCAACTTAAACTTTTAATAATAATGACAACATTCAATTGTCACTAATTCTTTATTAAATTTTTGAAGTTTAAATGCATAGAATAGATTTCTACCAAGTTATTGTAACTAGTAAAAAAGGTAAAACTTGATTATGATATGTAGGGATACTTGTTTTTGTCCTTGCTTTCAAATGGTGATGATGATGATTTGAATCATATTATCATCAATTGTGTTGCATCTGATTTGTGTTCGGTGAAATATTACAATGTAATGTTGGCAGTGAATTACATTCCTTTCTGTATCAGCGAAGACATGGTTACAGAATTGACTCCTATTCTACACAAACAACTCAGTACAGTGTAAGTGTTTGTTTGGCTCAATTAGAAAATTACTTCAACTTTCACTTAGATCAACCGAGAATAGTGAATATCAACTGTATTTGAGATGTTATTTGGCTTTTATCAAATATGACAAACAACACATTGCTAAATATCCTGAAGTTTTTAACCAAATTATTAAATTGTATCCCAACGCCACCGATGTATGTTTTGAATTTTAATCGAGTTTTTATTGATATCTTTCGAACAGATTATGCTATTACCCATAACAAACATTTTGTATGAAGGGATACTTGTGAATGGAGACAGTTTGTCGTTCGTATTTCCAACCATTATTCAGCATCTTCAAAAGGTAGAATAATTGTGAATGTGTCGTGGGTAACATTGTCTTACGAATGATATAGTTATCATTGATATCATCAACTTCGCCGTTGTCCTATTACAATATGATATCACCATGGACAATTATTAAATCGTTGCAGTTGCTACAGTTGTTGAATTCCACCGCCGATGTCACAGCGTCAATATCAAAACTATTATCGCATATTTTATCACTTGAAAACCCAACAATTGGTGGTAAATCGGCCAACAAACAAATCCACTATAGCAACGTGTTGAATGCCATAAAATTTGAGGCAGTTGGTATTGTTGCGACCAAACCAGTTTCCGAAGAGTGCCTCAACAAAACCTACGAGTATCTCAACAGTATGTTGACTTCGACTCAAACAAACTTTCGATTTTTATTCCTTGAACATTTGATAAAAATGAAACACACACCCTCTTTCCCGGTGATGATCAAAGATTTCTCTCATAAACTTGCGGATTTGATTGTTTCCGAGAAGAATTCAGGTCTTCGTCTCCAAGCGGTTTCTGTTATCTATAGTGTTGGAGATTTGTCCAATTTGAAAGTGATTGTGGAAAACATGATCAAATTTCTTATGAATGCCGAATTTTGTATACGAGAAGAATTGGCTCTCAAAATCTGTGCCATCGCTTCCAAAGATGTTTCCGATGCCAAATGGTATGTCGACAGTATGATCAGTGTGCTTCTTCATGGGAGAGAATTGACAGGTGAAGAAGTGTGGTTCAAAGTGGCACAAACTGTTAGTCAACACAAAGACATTCAAGAATATTCCGTCAAAACGCTTATCACCTTTTTGAATCATCCAAACAGTTCAGAAAACATTGTCAAACTTGGTGTCTATTTCATTGGTGAATATGGTCATCTTGTGTGCAAATTGCCTGCATTCAGTTCGCAATCACAATGTTCGTTGGTTATTGGATTGTTCCCCTTCTACAACGTGGGAACAAAACACATCATACTTACCGCCCTCGTCAAAATGGCGTTCAAACAACCAACTCTTTTGCAACAAATCGCCAATGTGAGTGCTAATGTGATGGACAGTGGTTGGTGTAATGCTGAATTTAGTTTTTCGACAATGATATTGTCAGTCAAAATATCGACACTGAACTTCAACAACGAGCATGTGAATACAAACAACTGCTCACCAAAGACAACAATATTCTGTCAGTTGGTATGTGATTTTTTCCAAAATATGTTTATGCACATTAATTGTTTCTAGTTTTGGATGGAATGCCAGTGTTTGAATACACAGATGGTGACGAATGTGAAGATGAAATCGTTGAGAGCACCGAAAAAAGCACCTATGGTGAAAATTTTGTGTCTAGTGCTACCGATCTTCTCTCTGGTGACGAACCACAAAAAGCATTACAATCAAGCGAGCCCATCGATAGTATTTTCTTTATTGATTCACACACATTGATTCACTCTACGATAGAGTTGATAGGTATCGCAGAGGATCCCTTAGATTTGCAACAATTGACCTCCCCTGTCAACCCCTCCTACAACGGCATTCTTAATGCTGCATTCTTAGACAGGTAGATTTCTATTCAACTATATGATGATTAAATTTCCGATTTTTTTCACATTGTACTAATTTAAATCATTTTGATTAATCCTCGTTTAAACATTTCAAATTGATTTGTTCCTATGTTTTTAATTATTGTTTCCAAAATATTTCTATATATTACAAAATTGAAACAATTAGCAGGTTAGAACAATACTTTTTTTAATTCAGAATACTTTATATCCTAAAATTTTATCACAATACTTCATTTTCTAATAAATTCGAATAGATTCCTCACTTCTAACACTGGAGTTCTTTACGAAGATCAAACAATGATTGTCAAAATGACTTCCACCTACAGCAAGAGCATAGGCACCCATGAGATTCGATTAGAATCAACTGACCCCTACATACACTTTAAAGTTGTAAATTTTACCACATCTGAGTCATCAGGTAAATATTTGATTTTTTTCTTGGCCACATTTCCAATTACAAATTTTAAAATTTATTCTTATAGAAGTTTTCTTCTCACCATTCAACGCTGATTGCGCCAAAATATTCTCTGGTGGTTGCTCTTTTACTTTTCAATCTGCCAGCAATACCCCATTGAGTTCAGGAATTTCGATCACCATACATTTATTGTATTTTTTAAACCAATTTGACATGTGTGAACAACAAACTTGTAGGGCGTCTAACGATATACAAAATGTCAAAAAAATCACTCTATTGTTACCACTCAGTGTTGTGAACTATATGGCACCATACAAGATAGAATCCTCCAACTTTGTTAACATATGGAACAGTATGGCAAGGTAAATGGTTATCATTTTGAAAAGCAAAATCCAATTGTTCTAAATTTAGTCCTGAACTTGAAAAAATTGAAATTTTTGAAGCATCAAAAATATGCGATAACGTCTTTATTGCCGAAAAGGTTATTTGTTGTCATAACGCTTGATCCGATGATTATCTTATAGTTGAAATCATTAAATATGGAAGTGCTCATTGGAATCGACCCCAATCCAGCAAATTTTGTAACTGCATCTGCATTCTATTGTCAGTCGTTTGTAGCCGGCTGTATTGCAAGACTCGAAACCAAACAAAATAGTGCTGTAATTTTGTTATAGCTAGTAGTGTGAGGTTTTAAATTTTTTGTATAGACTATGCGGTTGACAGTAAGGACAAAATTGGCCGACCTAACTACGGCTGTTTCCAAAAAAATAATCTCATTGCTATAAATAACATTAACATAAAGTTGTGTTAATGGTGTTTTTATTATATGGAGCATTTCTGCTATTGATATTATTAGCCACAAAGAAAAAATTTATTTGGTATATTTTAAGATATTATAAATTTGTTGTTTTGTCGGTGTTTATTTTGTTGGCGCTAATTTTGATTCGTTATGAACAACTTTATCCATTCGAATATAAGGAACTGCTCCTTTGAAAGCATCGAAGTGAAATTTGCTTAATTAATCAACATTTCCGATGCTCCCATTTTGATTCAATAAACCAATGTTATAATTTTTCTTTGATAATACTTCATAAGCAGTGATATCTAAAAATTTCAGTCGAAAACCTTTTCTTTGGTGTAGTGTAATCCAGCTGCACTTATTGAATTATTATTTGGGAGAGATTTTGTTCGATGAATAAAGTGTTAAAAATTTAAGCATCAACAATATTGATTTGGTATATAGATTTATCTATCATATAAAATTAAAAATAATAATATTTAATAAAATTAAAAACGTGCAAATTTCTACATGCTTTTAGTGATGAATTTGATGTAAGTATAATTATTCAAATTTTACGTAAAATGATGCGCTAGTCTACTCGAATGTACCTCGATACTAGTAATTTCAACGATGTAAATTAAACATAAACCAATCAACACTAACACATAAACTAAAGGAATGTAGTGAGGGGTTGATAGCGCGTAATATTCTACACTTAGGTATTGAAAGGTATTTTCTCTTTAAGTTTTTGAGATCTGGAGGAGCTGGAATGTTGAGGTTTTTCTTTGGACGATTTCGAATGATCATCTATTGATTTTGCCACAACAGCAACCACAGCCACAATACCCATACCAATCACAATCAACCCGGCGAGAATAATAGCGATCAAGGTTGCAATTTGATTGATCTTCGTACCACTATCACTTGTAGCAATTGAATCCTTTTTGGCGTCGCCCACCTCAGAGAGTTTCTGTGAATTGATCAAGGGTCCCAATTCGTCCTGACGCTCACCAACAAGGGGGGTAGAGTTGTTAGTTTTGTTTTGATTCCCAATTGGTTGACTTTGGTTCAGAGTGGATGTATTATTTTGAAGTGGAGGGGTGTCAGATTTTGATAAATTTTGTCCATCAAGCATAGTCACCATACGAGATTTAAACAGATCTTTGATGTTGTCTAAGGTGTTGTTTTCGGTTGGGACATTTTTAGCCAATAGTTTCTCTAAATTTGAAATTATTTTACCAATTGAGGAGTCGTTTCTTGAAGCAAGGCTGTTGGAAACAGTAGTGGTATCTTCTTCATTTGAGTCACCTAGCTCTCCAACTAATTCTATAAATCCCTTTTTAGTCCGTAAAATACGTGTTTTGTTTAGTTTTTTGTTAGAATTGAGATGATGGGTGGTGGTGGTGGATGGAGTTAATTTGAGATTTGCAGCGGATTCCGTAAATTCAAGTTCTTGATTATGATTTTGTTGTTTAGGATCATAGCCACCGTTTTTTAGCAAACTCATACCAATCATATTATCGTTGCTGGCAGATACGGAATAGTCACCATTTGTGATAGCTTTTCCTTGGGAATCTTCCATTACAGTACCTTCTACACTGAATTTCTTGTTTGACATTTCGATCTGACCACTGAATGGAATTCCGTCAATCTTTTTACCAGCTATAGGACTTGATTCAACATAATTCTGATTTTTATTGTTTGATGTTTTTTCAAAGACGTTGGTTAGTGCGAATTTGTCTTTGGGTTTGACATCGATACATTTATCACACGATACATCCCCATTGTCACAATTACATTTGTGTTTGGAAAAAGTGGCATTTTGATCTAGTGGTTCGTTGATTATTTCAAGTGATCTGAACGAATCCCCATCTTTTATGAGTGATTTTTGAGATGTGTTATTTGTGACATTGTGGATGGGAACCTTGATGGAGTCGTAGGTTGGTTCCTTGACCATGTTTTCAACTGTAGAATTTGGTTTATCTGATTCGTTTAACGACAGAGTGCTAATGTTAATGTTTTCGCCACGATTTGCGTCAGCTATTGCCTTCACATCAGTTTTAACTTTGGGTGCAGATTGATTTAAAAGATTTCTAGTTTCGGGAGTGAAATCACTGAAATTGCTTTTTGTATTTGTGAAATTTTCCAACTTTGAAAATTCTCCCCAAGTATTGTTTGTTTTGTTTGTCCAATTATAATTTTCCATTTTTGTAAAATTATTTCGTGTCACATTTGGGTTGAAATCAACACTCACTGCTTTCGATGTCAAATGCCAATCAATGTTGGGATTGTTTTGGTCCTCATTAGGGTATTCTTTTTTCTTCTCATCAGTAATATTTCCGGCTATAGCATTGGTCAAAAGTTTCAAGGTTGAATTTTTTTCATCATATGGACCAACCAATTTAGTTTCTCCTTCAGCTTTGGCAATTTTGAAGGAACTTTCCAATTTTTTCTTCATTTCATCGTTTGCTAACGATTCATTTTTATTATCCACTACAAAAATGCAATAAAAAGTCATTTAAAAAGTAGATTATAATTACCTTCT
>JAODKO010066063.1:0-10456 GCA_027576895.1 Sciades mastersi | reverse complement strand
TTCCCGCGTGTGCCGAATCGCTCTGTATTATTGAGACCAATCGAGCTAGCATCCACACCGAAGAGATCTACTATGATAGCGATAGTAGTATGGGTCTATTTCTACATATTGGTTTGTCGGTATTACCACTTCGTGTTTCGTAGTTGAATCTATTGTTGTTATAGAATGGTGTGTTGTTGAGAACGGTGTTGGATTCGGTTACTGGTGATCTAACGGACACACGTACAAGGTGAATTTCACCTCCAATTAAAACTACTTCAACGTATCTATTATCTGTGTGTTAGATATCTCGGTGCACAAAATGTCAAACTATTCAGAGTCAATATCAACCAATCACCATCGGTAGTTTGAATACGATTAAATAAGTGATTGAACAATGGTTGATTGTTGAAGGTGTTGGCGATTTCGAGTCGTAACTGGTTGAGTTACCAGTATCAAAATCGTTTCCATTTGACACCACTCTCGTTTGAAACGCTTGAATTTGCTACAAGTTTCTCCTCTGAACAGTGTCCTGAAGGAATTGTGGCTGTCAAAGGCAGCAATCTCCACATCATTTCTGTGGACAAACTTGGTAGTGCATTTGAGTATCGCGGCTGTCCACTCAAATACACCCCAAGAAGGATGATGTACGAACCCAACTCAGCCAAATTTGTAATAATCGAAACCGATCACAACAGTTTCACCTCCAAAGAACTTGCTGAGATCAAACAATCGATGGCTCAGGTATTTTTTGATATATCATTTTGTTGGCGCCACAGCTATGGATGATAAGTGGCAAGAGTTGAGATTTGTTGTAGGAAATGCGCGAATTTATGCAATCTCAGCCTGATTCCGAAATTACCGAAGAAACCATTGAGCAATTTCTGAATTCGCAAAGCACAGTGTCCACCAAAGCAGGTGTAGGTTCGTGGGCGTCGTTGGTTCGAATTTTGGACCCACTCACTTTCGAAACCAATTTTGTCTACGAATTCGATCAAGATGAGGCTGCTATGAGGTTATCATTTGCGTTTCAACGCTCTATATTTAACCTACTCTATGGTATAGCATCACAATGGCTAAATTTCCCACCTATAACAACGATACATATGTCGTTGTTGGCACCGCCAAAAAACTTATACTCTCCCCACGACATTGCACAATGGGATATTTGCACACATTTAAACTCACTTTCGACAAATCATCACAAACACTCAAATTGCATCATTGTCATAAGGTTAATGTGTATACTAACGTTTTTCATCCTAACAATGTACCCATTCCAATAGACACCTATTGAAAATGTTCCCGGTGCAATCGCTTGCTACCAGGGCCGACTCATTGTGGGTATCGGCAACTATTTGCGAATATACGACATGGGACGTCAGAAATTGCTTAAAAAATGTGAACATCGAGTAATTTGATTCTACTCAATTTGGGGCTACATCCACTTAACTTGACTGTTAGAAAATTCCAGGTTTTGTCACCAACATAACTGTTTTGGGAAATCGAATTATTGTTCAAGATGTGCAGGAGTCGTTCCATTATCTCAAATACAAGCCGCAAGAGAATAAATTTGTCATTTTTGCGGATGATACCTATCCAAGGTGGGTGGTGATCATTGAATGAATGAACTAATAGTTGATGTGATTTAGATGGCTGACTAAGAGTTGTGTTCTCGATTGGAATACTATTATGGGCGCCGACAAATTTGGAAATATTTCTGTTGTAAGTTGTGTGTGGATGACGAGTGTGTTGAGTTGGTAATTGTGTTGTTTCAAGAGTCGTCTACCAGCCGACATCAAAGACGATCTCGAAGAAGATCCCACTGGAGTGAAATCGTTGTGGGACAAAGGCCACTTGAATGGTGCCCCACAAAAACTCGAAAATATCTGCAACTTTTATTTGGGTGAAACGATTCATTCGTTGCAGAAAACCAGTCTTATTCCAGGTGGCAACGAGTGTGTGGTGTATACCACGTTGTCGGGTTCGATTGGATTGTTTGTGCCACTCTCCTCCAAGGAAGATGTCGAATTTTTTCAACTACTCGAAATGTACATGCGACAAGAAGCGCCACCACTTTGTGGACGAGAACACCTGTCGTATCGTTCCTCCTATTGGCCGGTCAAGAATGTGATCGATGGTGATCTGTGTGAATTTTTCAACAATCTCGAAAGTGAGAAAAGATGCTCAATAGCGGACGAGTTGGATAGAACGCCTGCCGAAATATCCAAAAAGTTGGAAGAGATCAGAACTAGATTCGCCTACTAAATCCAACTGTTCTATGTGGTCGGCCTACATACTACCTCCCAATGTTACTATATCATAACAAACTTGTGTGTGTGTTCAATAAATGTAGTAGTGTATCGTTAGGTTTTTTTCAAAATATTCGCGTACACGCAACAATTCATAAAAATTGGCAAAAAACACAACTGTTAGATTGTTAGTCAAATAGTAGTGAGTGAATCAACAGAATTAGACAGTGTCGTGTGAACAAAAACAGTTAGAAGCATTTTCGATGGACAATAGCAGGACCGGACTCATCGTATTCCATTTTGGAGATCCACATCTGTTGGAAGGTGGATAGTGAGGCGAGAATCGAACCACCAATCCAAACCGAATACTTTCGCTCTGGTGGTGAGATTATTTTGATTTTCATAGTGGTGGGAGCTAGAGCGCTCACCTCTTTCTGCATACGATCGGCCACTCCGGGGAACATTGTGGATCCACCCGAAAGCACTGTGTTGGCGTAGAGATCTTTCCTAATGTCCACATCACATTTCATGATGGAGTTGTAGGTGGTTTCGTGGATACCAACCGATTCCATACCGATGAGAGCGGGTTGGAACAACGCCTCAGGACATCTAAAACGTTCGCTACCAATGGTGATCACTTGTCCATCGGGAAGTTCGTAGCATTTTTCGAGTGACGAACTGGTGGCAGCAACAGCCAACTCGTGAGCGTAATCAAGCGCCACATAACACAACTTCTCCTTGATATCTCTCACAATTTCTCGTTCGGCGGTGGTGGTGAAACTGTAGCCACGTTCGGTGAGCACCTTCATGAGGTAGTCGGTGAGATCTCGTCCCGCCAGATCCAAACGTAGCACCGCGTGTGGAAGCGCGTATCCCTCGTAGATGGGCACAGTGTGTGTGACTCCATCACCCGAATCCAACACAATACCAGTGGTACGTCCACTGGCGTACAACGAGAGCACCGCTTGTATAGCCACATACATAGCTGGTGAGTTGAAGGTTTCGAACATGATTTGAGTCATTTTTTCTCGGTTGGTTTTGGGATTGAGTGGTGCTTCGGTCAACAACACCGGATGTTCCTCTGGTGCCACACGTAACTCGTTGTAGAAGGTGTGGTGCCATATCTTCTCCATATCATCCCAGTTGGTCACTATCCCATGTTCGATTGGATACTTCAGTGAGAGTATGCCTCGTTTGGATTGAGCTTCATCTCCCACATACGAATCTTTCTGTCCCATCCCCACCATTATACCAACATGACGTGGTCGGCCAACTATACTTGGAAACACTGCTCTTGGAGCGTCATCTCCTGCGAAGCCCGATTTACACATTCCCGAGCCATTGTCAATCACAAGTGCTGCCACATCATCTTCTCCCATTTTTAGTCGTGTTAACGAGCAGTGGCACAAATAATCCTTTTTGTTACTATGGCACCGCAAAATCTTTCCATAAATGGAAACCTGTTAATCTGGTGTTGTTTGTTGTGGGTGGTAGGATGGAGTGTGTGGTGGGGGTGATGTTGTGAGTTGGAGCTATTTAAATTGGATCCGTTGTAAACTATTCGTTTGATATTGCTTGTTGACAGCTTAACCACTTGGAGTTTCGGCGAATTTTCGCTATTGTTCTCCATCACACAGGAGATTAGAGTGAAATTACTTTCAATGTTTCCGTGGCAACGTTTGTTTCCAGTCAGCTCATTTCCACGCAACCAACACGATGCCAACGTCACACACCCATTATATTACATCTATATTATAGGTTGGTGAGAAAAATGTGTGTAGTGTTTTATTACTGATTCACCATAAAAGAAGGCGGAAATATGTAATCCTAAGATTAGCTTAATTGTTTAATTTTTGCGTTATCTTTGGAATTATTTAGACCATAATTCCAGTGAGAGTAACTAAAAATCTTCCATCTTTAACAGTAGAATGAAATTATAGCTAAAACAACGAAAAAAATTTAAAAACATTGAGGTGTTGAAAAGAAGATTAGCGAGAAAAAAAGATTATCTCGGATTAACGATGCGTACGCAATACGACGAATTTTTTTAAAAAGATCGTAGCTGAAAAACATGATAGTGTTACCTGTTGTAAATAACTGATTAAACTGGAAATTGAATGTACACAGAATCTCACATTTATAACTTGTGCGTATAATTGACTTTCAAACAATGAATTATGACGGCATGATTTATGGTATATTGGGATTTTCGATAGCGTAAGGAGTTCACATGTTGAACCGTGTGTTGGATTCTCTGGGGGATTCACTAGTTCACACGCTTCAGAAAAATCGTTATTAACGAGTGTCAAACATTAGTGGCTTACTTTATCGATTGAGATTGGCCGTACACTAAAAAACAAAATCTCGTTGATACGAGTAAATCGTGTTAGAACACAATAACACCCACTAGCTTTCAATGTTGACAGCTTATCGTAGCGCCAAATGTGCCAGCAATATTAGTTTCGCTTAGCTACCACGTAAGACAACTTAATTTGTTATCACCTGGAGTGTGATCAGGTCAACAAACTTATCTACTCCTCAAACACAGGTGCAATCTCAAGGATTAGTGTGATAATAATATTAGAAGTGGTGCGAGTCGGTGGCAACTGGTTGAACATTTGAAAATGAGCTCAACAACAACAACCAATTCCAACGACCAGTATTGTATTGTTGAACGATACAATGTGGTTGAAACGATTTTCTATTGGTGTCTATCGGTGGTTGGTTGGATTTATGGTTATCTCACATTGGTGCCGTATTTCTTCAAGTATGGCACATTCAGAAATATCCATTTGGATGAAGTGCCATCGGAGTGTGTACAGGATGAGGGAGAGAAAGGCAAAGTTTATAGAAACAAAAAATCGCTCGAAAACTTATCGGAAGGATTTGAAGGTGCGAAGGTTTTGGGAGATTTGATGAAGTAGTTCCACCATGTTCTGGCCACCCATTTACGTGTGGTGGGAGGTTGTTGAAATTTGTTGTATTTATTGATTTAAGACGGGCAAAAAAGTTGTTTGGAGATCAAAAATTCATAGGAGTGCGTCAAACACTCGAGAAACAAACGTTCAAAGATCACCTCACTGGACGTACCTATAAGAAGTATCGTTTGGGTGAATTCACTTGGAAAAGTTTTGGTGAGATTGCTACACTTGTTCGACATTTCAAGAATGGACTTTTACGAGTGGATGACTCCATCTGGAACTCGCACACCAACCAAATTCCTAAAATAGCTATTTTTGCTAAAAACTCTGAAGAATGGGTTGTTTCGGAGTTGGCTATTTTTGCTACTGGATCCATTTGTAATTATCAAACGTTACATTGAATTTTCCAAAGTTAGATTCTTATAGTGGTGACAATATTCTCCGATATGGATGATTCTTCGCTTATGCACGCCCTCAAACAAACCCAACCTCCTTTCCTTATAGTCGACAAAGGTTCATTCAAACGAATTGTCAGTATAGTCGATAAACTCAATGGGATTAAACATTTGATTGTCATTGGCAAAAATGTGGATAAATCGAATGTGTCACTTGCCGACAAACGAATAAAAGTATGGTCCTACAACGAGATACTCACCATCGGAGAAACACAAGGTAGAAATGTGGTTTGGATCAACCAACCAACACCCGATGATTTGGCAATTATTATGTACACTTCCGGTTCCACTGGTGTTCCCAAAGGTTTGCTCCAACTGTAAACAACATTTTTTGATGTGTTTCATTAGGTGTTTGTTTGTCACACAACAATGTGCTCTCCGCGATGGGTTGTTTACCGGGGAAAGAGTTGGATAGATATCTCGACACCACCCCCTTCTATCTTCCATGTACACACATATTAGGATTTGGATACGGTATTGAAATTTGTAGTGGTGTATCGCCATTCGATTCTCACCACTTTCCGCTTCTTGTAGTGATTTTGTCGTTAATGTTGGGATTTAAAATCGGCCATTGTAGAACATTGACTCTTTTCGATAGTGTGATTTTTATTTGATTCAATCTACGACATGAAATTGATTTTTTTTAGAGCCCTGGATTGATGGAAGGAACTAAAGGAGATTTCGTCGAGCTGCAACCAACCGGCTCGTTTATTGTTCCTGTACACTTGAAACCTTTATACTGATTTGATATGGTCGTAAATTTAGCTTATTGTCGATCGATTGGTGAAAGTAGTTTTGGCCAAAGTTAAGGAACAATCGAGAATTGTTCAACTTTTGTTTGATTTTGCATTACGCTACAAAATTTATTTTTTGAAACTGGGCCATTTGAACGCTCCAATTATTGACAGGTATGTATATTCGAGTGGAGTTGGCTGTTTCACCCTATTTGTTAGCTTGTTGTTCAACAAAGCTCGAGATGCATTTGGAGGTTGTTTGAGGTTGGTGTACAGCGCGGGTGGTCCCATCTCCAAAGAAACTTCCTTCATTTTTTCTGCACTCTTCAGCATCAACCTCAAACAAGTTTACGGATCCACCGAAACATGTGGAATGGGAACTTTTAGTGATTGTAATTGGGTGGTATTTTGTGGGATCCTTTTTTATGACAAAAAAATAGTTCATGGACCATATTCGTTGGATTGTGGAGCGGTTTCTCCCTCGGTCGAAATCAAACTTATACCTTGGGAAGAAGGTATTCGAAAAATTGTTGTAACAAAGTGATTGTTTCAATTCGAAGGAAACTACAACCCCAATAACACTCCAAATCCACGAGGTGAGATTTGTATATCTGGTCCGCCAGTCGCCAACGGTTATTTTGAGTTGGAGGAAGAAACCAACAGAAAATTCGTAACCGATGAGAAATCCAACAAAAAATGGCACCTAACTGGAGACATTGGAGAGTACTTGCCCAATGGAAATTTCAGAATTATAGGTATTTATTCACGTCACATTTTGTATTCTAAACTCAATACTAGATCGTAAAGAAAACATCATCAAACTGACTGGAGGTGAGTTCATATCGTTGGCCAGGGTGGAGAATTGTATCTGTAGCTCGGACTATGTGGAGATGTGTTGTTGTGTTCCTTCCTCCAATTTCGATTCGTTGGTTGCAATAATCATGCCAAAAAGAATCGAAATTTTGAAGTATTTGGAATCCAAACACATCCATCAAAATGGCAACAATCTCGACACCCACATAAAAGATCCAAAAATTCAAGAGTTTATAACCAACGATATCCGATCCAAAACAGGTAATGTCGATATTATTCATAAAACAGTTGAAATCTGTTTAGCATATCTCTCCAAATTTGAACGTCCCTCGAGGTTGATTTTCACCTCCGATATTTGGACACCGGAAAACAAACTTTTGACTTCAATCTTCAAAGTTCGCCGTCACCAAATCAAAAACCACTATAGTCAATTCATCTAATCTTTCCATCTACTTAATACGTTTGTGCATCATTACATTTGTTCACTAATTTCCTTCCTCGTTTTTTTGTTTAAATTTCGCGCCAAAAACAATTACGAACAACAAAGAGATTAGGTGGAGTTGATCCGATTAGAGTTAATCCAAAAAGGCATGCGCGAATTTTGAAAACATGGAAGGTCGTCATACGATGGAATCGTTGGAATCGCATCGAAAAGGAACAGCTCTACTTGGTTGTCTATATGGTGCATATGCAGCATTCGATTCCCAAACAGTGTACCATTATCTGAGTAACAATTTTGAAATAATCTCCCAATTTATTGTTATCCCACTATAAAGTTGATTTTTTCCACTACTAGGAGTTAAACCATACTACTATTTGAGATGGTTGGGACCAGCTATCATGGTTGGATCGTTGATATCGTACAAATACCACAGTTTCAACTATATCACTGCAGGTATACGACGGCAATGGGTTGATCCAAAAAACTCTATTCAACCTCATTACATAGTTCCATCTGTTTATGTAGGGGCATGTATGACCTATTTGTCGTTAAACTTTCCCAGATATGTGATGTGTAACAACATTCGATCGATCTATTTGGCACAATGTCTATGGTAGGTTGAATAATTAGACTAGTGTTAAGTATTTGAATTAGTTGTGTTGTGTGTGCAAGACTGTACTACGAGAGAGTGAATTTGAAGAAAGTACACGAGCATTTTATATCGTATCTGGACTTTAAGATGTTATATTATCTTCCATAACAACACTTTTACTGATTCTACGTAAATTATTTTTCTTGCGCTAATTTCCAATTCATTATATCGATTTGTTGTGGAAAATTTCAAGTTTTATTTCGTATTAAATCGTGTGTAATTGTAATCTCTCGTCTGTTTATAAAAATGTAAAAATCTTGCTTTTTTACATTTATTTTAATACATTTTTTTAAAATTAAGACTTGGAACATTTTTCCGCACAACTACTTATTAAAAATAGCGAGGTTGACGCTTTCTATAACAGTTATATTTTAGGAGCAGAACTTTTCTGTTTACTCATTTAGAAAAACTCAAAAATATATCACATTCGAATATTCGATGTATATAGTTAAACGTTTTTGTAGATATATTTGTTTCAATTATGTTTATGCAATAAATAAAATTTTATGGCGGAATTTGTGTGAAAAAATTTGACGTCGTTAAATCATCAAAAGATATTTCAACTAAACGTTTGTATTTTTTAACAAATGTAAGTAGATATAAACTCTATGGAAACACAGACTTTTTAAAGCAAACAAAAAAAACTCAACATTAAAATTACAGTGAGTGAATGGTGGCGTTATTCAAATTAAAATCGTGTACGGTAAAAGTTGCATCATTCCAACAAGTGTTTGTAGAATCGATGGATTTCAGGTCTTTTCAACTTCATGGAAGGAGTGGTGAGATTGTTTTCTGGTGCCCAGATTTCGTTGACAAAAAAATATTTTTCAGGTCGATCAAATTTGTGCAAACTCACTACCATCAATTATTAATTATTATAACCACTAAAAATTGGCGCATTTTAATAATTTACTTCCAATTCTTTTGATGTCATCAATCATCTCATCACATATTTTGACATCGGTGAAGTAGGTGGTCACATTTTCGGCCACTTCCAATCCCAGCGAGACGACATGATTGATCACTTGTTGGCGATTGGGCACCACAATAGCCACCAAATAACTACTATCCGAGTTGGGAGCCACACATATCATATCCACGAATTTGGATTTGATCAACACACTTTCGATTCTGGTCACCGACACATATTCGCCATGTTTTAGTTTGATAATGTCTTTTTTTCGATCTACGCGCGTAACAAAAGTATAATCAAGCATCAATTGTTTGTCGAAATAATACCTATAATTTGCAGGTTGCCATTTGGTAGAATTTGACCTATGTCACCAGTTTTGAACCATCTGAGACCGTGTTCATCAACGAAAAACGATTCTTTGGTGAGTTCCTCATTTTCGTAGTAGCCATGAGTGACATTTAGTCCTCCAACGTACACTTCACCTCTGGGGAGAGGTTGATCGGTGGGGTAGTAGCCACCATCAACCCAAGGCACCAATCTGATTTCGTTGGCGGGGGTGATATGACCAGTGTCGTAGTTGTATGGATCGCATCCTTAAAACACAATAACTCAAAAAGATGTTAACATAACAGAGAAAATACCTCTTCCAAGCGACCCCGCACAAACAGTTTCTGTGGTACCGTATCCTTGTCGTAGAGTGAGACAAAAGATGACACTGGCAAACACGGCCAAATCAGGGCACAACGGTGCACCAGCTGACAAAGTCACATTGCTCGCCCCACCAACAATATCCGCCACTTTACTGAACACAACTCTACACATTCATTTTTCAATCGAAAAACTCACAAACAAAATCCCATAACAATACTTGTCAACCAACGGTGTGTTGTGTCCTTTGAGAAGAAAGTGTTTCTTGTAGTTGATCAAAAATTGAATCAAAGCTTGTTTTATGGGAGTTTGTTGTTTGAAATGCAGCAGAACAGCTTTCGAGAGACGATCCAACAACAACTACACAACAACTCTAATCAACACAAACCAAACCAAGAGAGCATTTACAGGAACAAACACAGTAAATGTGGGTTTCAACGTGGGCAAATCTCCCTTGGTACCAGGAATAACCATAGGCGACTAGACAAATTTTCGATATTAACAGCGCACAAAAAAGCATATCACTTTGTCTGTGAGTGTCAGCGGAGTGCAAAAACCAATAATACCACCATACGAAATAACCGAGAGTTCTACATTAAAATACAGCTACAACAACAACAACAACAACGTAGATGAGGATCAAACCA
>JAODKO010066012.1:0-12727 GCA_027576895.1 Sciades mastersi | reverse complement strand
AAAGAGTTTTTAATTTAATTAAATTGGTTTGAGATATTAGTTAGGTAGTGCGATAGAGATTTAAATATAGCGTCAGTATTTGAGTAGACGTCACCTGGTCTCAAAGTCTGCCCGCACTCTCCGCCCAACTCCGCCCAACTCAATTTCGGTGCAGTTAGAATGGTGGAAAAGAGACGTATTCTTTTGTGTTGTTGTGGCAGTGTTGCTGTGGTTAAACTACCGATACTTTATGAAGAGCTAAAAAAACAAATTGATGTGTCTACGACTAGTCGAGTTGATTTTAATTAGATTGTTTTAGTGCGAAATAAAAGTGGTTTTAACGGATACTGCGTTGAAAATGTTGTCTTCACTTTCATTAGACAACCTACCGTTTGATTATTACACTGAAAATATGGAATTTGAGGTTTTAACATGTTTTTTTACAGTTGGAAAATTGAGATACGAATAGAATTGGTCGAAAATTGGAGATCCTATCCTCCACATTGAAGTTTGAATCGTGATTCTCATTGGTTTTTTATTGGTGAATTTTAGTTGGCCAAATGGTCAGATATTATTTGTGTTGCTCCGTTGGATGCTAATACATTGGGAAAATTGGCATGTGGTATTGCTGATAATTTGGTTGTAATTCCACATGGAGTACTTGAGAATTGTTTCTACGTATGTCGATGTTAGACAACCACAATAAGAGCTTTCCCTGTGGAGAAAAAGTTGTTTTTTTGTCCCGCCATGAACACCAACATGTGGGAACATCCTGTCACCCAGAAAAATGTTGACACTCTAATCTCATGGAACTACATCATGATATCTCCAATCATAAAGTTGTTGGCTTGTGGAGAACACGGTAGTTTTTTGTATTAACACCAAACTCAAAAGTCAAAAGTTTTCCAAGTTTTTTTAAGACTTCGATTGTAATGTGTGTAGTGGTACGACAGAGTTTAACTATAAAAACTATGATTTGTTCTGATCTGAATGTGTCTAATGTAACCAAATCTAATTTGTTTTACTTTAAAATTTGTAGGAATTGGCGGCATGGAAGAGTTTCATCTAATAGCCCACAAGATAAAATCACACATTTATGGAGAATATTAAAAAAATAGACTCCTCTCCAAAACCATAATATCATGTTGACGCATTTCAAAAATCGGTTATTGTTAGTATACTTTTATTCGTTGAAAAAAAGTGAAATATATGCGTGTTGCAATATACTAAAATTTTTTTCATTTTTTCTCTCAGATAAATCGAGAAATTGGTAAGAATAGAACAAAATTGTTCACTTTATTGATTGCGAAAAAATACCATCATACATGTGTTTAGTTAATTCGTATGGAGTTCTCGCACAAGATAACTATATTCGGATATCTATTTTGGCGCGTTATATCAAAATAGAAAAACACCTAATAAAAATATGAACGCTACGTGCTATGTGGAATATTTTAAAAATTAAAAATGGCTTATAATTCAAATAAGATTTTATTGTAATAAAAAAGATAATGGAAACTCGAATAGTATCACTAGATATTGTGGACGAAAATAAAGTTTATCAACTGTTCCATTTGGTTGATTTCTAGTATGAATCCACCGTAGCCCCGTTAACGTCGTATATTCCTGAGTGTTTTGTGAGTTTCTTGTAGATAAAGAAACCGCCTATTATCGCGATCGTCAATAGCAGTATGCAACCAATAATTATTCCAATCAGACGACCATTATCCTGTTTTTTTGGCGGTTTATTTTTGGCCAGCATCAGAATATTGGTTTGGTTGTCTTTTGGGTTTGATTCGGTTTCTAATTTGTTTAACGATAAAATTACAAAAAATGCACCGCAAGTTGTATTACTTTGATCTTGTGTTATATCATCAAACTTGTTCGATGTTGAAAATGGAGTAGAATCTTCTTCTGAAAAGGCATTTTGAAACACACTCTTATTTTCTATGATTAAATTATTAAACGTATTACAAAACCTATTGTTAATGCCTTTTCTACTATGCAGCAAGATTGTCAGGTTGAAACTTTTATGATACGGCAACTCTAAATATATACATATCATATAATTTCATTTAAGAATGAGTGACCAATTTGTTTCTTTTCCGATAAATTTAGTTTCTTTATCAAATATCGTATGTAAGTAACCCTGAAACAGGTTTCCGCGTCAATCTTAGCAAAATATTAGATATATTTTAGATGATTACATAGTTACCTCGTTAATATTTGTGACACTTTTTAGATAATCACAATAGTGATTGCTTCGTGATATATTATAAATTTCTTGATTAACGTTATCGAACTCTTTCACAACAAATTTGACAGGTTTTTCCAACTATAGAATAAAATGTTTTAAAAAAATGAGTATAATTAAAAAAATACATTGTTCTCATCGTACAAACCACGCATTATCGGAGAGTTCAAATTAAGGAGTGATAGTTGATCGAAAATGTTGAGCATTTTTTTGGACTTGGTTACTTTATCTAATAGATTGTTACATTGGCTTTCGTTATACAATCCATTTATGTAGGTTTTTGGTCTATTATCGAGGTTGTAGAATTCGCTGTCACAAATTTCGTAATGTGCTTTAGAACCTAAGGTGTAAAAGTATCGATAATTGGTTGGATAACATGGATTTATGACGGGTTCGGTCGTGGAAACTTCAAGTAGATAGTTATTGGTTAGAATTTCCATTGTTTCATATCCCCAACAATCAAAACTATTGGTAATCATTTTATTAAAGCCCACATCTTTGGCATATGCCGAAGAATATTTCTTTTCTTCAACAGTGGTTTTGTTGGTATAGCCCATAAAAATATTAAATGGCAGTACTTGGATGTAGAATGTATCTTTTTGCTGAAAAGCGTTAATACAATAAAAAAGATTCAATCAATTAATGGGTTTACCACGTAGTGAGGATAAAATCTTAGAAAAGCTTGATCTGCTGGATTGAGATGAAAAAACATCACATTCTCTGTGGATATGCCAATATTTTTGGCTGCTTTTGTGATCAACTTTCTTATCAATCTCATCTTAGTTTTGTTTAGTTTCCTATACAATTAAACAACTACTACATCCTTTTAATTGTAGGAAAGCCATACCATAATATTCTAAACTCATCTGTTGTGATCACTATCAACAGTAATGATTTCATTTGGATCTCATCAAATTTTGCAATAGAATTTTTGAATTTATTTTCCAACTTTTCCACAATCTCACTTGAGTTGTCTCCAACAAATATTCTGTTCTTAACTATACAATATTATTAGAATTTTTTAGATGTTTATGTGTAGTCATACAATACGCGCGGGTATTTTTCAACTCTCTAACCTCGAAATTTGTTGTATTCAATTCAACGTTGACCATTGGTTTGGTTGAAAACGACAACTCTAGAACTATGCATGGTATCTACAAGTAGTTGTTCATTTATCTGTACTATAAAAGACATGACATTACCGCTTTAATTTCGTATGGTAAAAGAAGAAATAGAGCCAAAAGATGAAAAACAAACATTTTGAACATAGTTGTTGAATAAAAACCCCACAATCAAATCGATCTAAAACGTCTAATCTATTCTTTAACTATTAATTCGGATCATCCTAAAATTATTTAATAATTCATTAAGCGTGATGTAAGGGCATAACTTTTATGACCCCCTTCAGAATCACTAATAAATATGTTAATTTAAAATTCATTAACTGAATCTATTGGAACCGAAATAAGACGTTTATATCAACACATAAAGCTTTATATTTCGGTTCAAATCCATTAACGTATTTCTGATGAGAAGATTCATTCAATTTTAGCTGTTTATAGATTGCCCGAGATTATTTTAATATACTCGAAGAAACCACAAATATGCGTTAAAATAATTTTATTAAATAGGAGGTAGATTTTTGAATTTATTGTTTTGAAATAAATCTTGTTTTTTTGAACTTTGCTTTGAGATAATTTGTAGGAAGAACCACAAAGTCAATATTCCAAATTTTAAGTTTTCTATCAGCTCGATTCGTGTCATATAAATGTATTTGTTAACTCTTAAGTTTGGAATTTTCGATTTTTGAAACTATTAGATTACACTTGCAGATTTAAGTCGTGGTAACGAATGTGATTTTTTATCGATAAAAGATTTTATAATAACTTTATTTATAAACTTATTTTGTGTTAAAATGTTTGTTAATAAACTAGTCTAGATTTATACAACAAATATCAAGTTGTAATTATCAAAATTAACAGGAAAAAAATTGAATGTTTATAATCTACAATCAAAGGATTAATTATTTATTTCACAAAAGAATGTGATATTAAGTCTTAAAGCGCATAAAAATGGAAGCTGAATACAAAAATATATTTTTGAATCCAATAATAAATAATAATAATAATAATAGGTTGAGTTGAAGAATCTTATTATATTTATTGATATCTCCTCACAAAGTTCACTTTTGATAAAAACTATGATACACTTATATTTGTGTGTTGTAATAAATGTATAAAAGAAATATTTCTCGTCAAAATCAGAGTTCAGCAGCAACAACTAGCTTTTTACAAAGATTCATAGAAATTGGTATAATATACGAGCACTGTTAAACTCTGTATCACTCAAAACATTGTTTTATAAAAGAAACAATATAAGTATACGGACGAAAAATTTCTAAATAACGATAGTTCGTATAGTATCAGTAAATAGTTCAAAAGAAAAAAAAGTCCATCAAGACTTTTTAATAGAATTATCGTCTAGGTATGTCTCTGCATAACTCTATTTATATGGTAAATTCCAGAATGTCTCGGGTTGAGTTTCTTGTAGACAAAGTAAACCACTAACAGCAAAAGCATCGCCACCAATACAGCACCAACAATTATTCCTATCCAAAGACTACTCTTTGTGGTTTTATTCGCTGGCATCAAAACATTTGGTTTTGCTTCTATCGTTTTAATTGCTTTTGCTTCTATTATTTTAATCGATTAATTTATTGATTGAAAAATCAAAAATATAACACCCACTCATAAATTTACACTTTGGTACTTGGGTTGTCTCTTCACACTTTTTCTTAGGTACTGGGGGAATGAAAGATGGCTCGCATTCTGGAGGTTTATTTTTCGCGGCTGTTTTTCATTTTTATTAGTTGTGTTAAATTGGTTCAACTAAATTTATTACCAATAATAATACGTGTAAATTTTTTCAGCAGCAATGTCAGATTGACAACGTTATAGAATGGTCTTTCTAAAAATATAAGAATATTATTATAGATTTCAATTAATAACGATTGACCAATTTCGTATCGGTTCCTTAAATTTAGTCTTTTTATCAAATATCGGAAGTATGTTAACCTAAAACATTTTTCAGCGCTTCCCTTATAGAAACATTACACACATAATCCACGCTAATATGAATTTACTTCAGAAACACAATTTTGACGTTCCAGTAGGTCACAATATTTGTTTCTGGGCGATATTATATCATCTTTGGTTACATTCATCCAAGAGCCACCGGCAGCAATTTTTATAGTTTTCCCAAACTACAAAATAATAATAATAATAATTAAAGACGAATATAATCATAACGTATACATTGTTCTCATCATACAGCTTACGCATTATGGAAGAATTGATGTTGATAAGAGGGAGTGGATCGAAAATGTTGAGCATTTGTTTGGAGTTGATTACATTCTCAAGTAGATCTTCACAATCACTTTCATTATAGGCTCCTTTCATGCGTTTTGAGTATTTGATTCGCTGTTGATAGAATTGGTTGTCACAAATTTCGTAATTATATTTATAATTTATGTGAAAGTGGGCGAAATAATTGGTTGGATAGCATGGATTTAGGGCGATTTCCCTCGTAGTAGAATGCTTACAAGATACAAAAAATCATCCGATAAATCATAAAATACTTCAAGTAGATAGGTATTGGCTAGATTTTCCATTGTTTCGTATCCCCAACAATCAAAAGTGGTAGTAACTAATTTATCAAGACCCTCATCCTTTGCAAATGACGACAGATATTTTGTTTGTTCAACAGCAGTTTTGTTGGTGTAACCAACCAAAATATTATAAGGTCGTATATCGATATAGAATGTATCTTTGTCCTACAAACAGTTTATAACATAAAATTAAACTAATCGATTGATCAACCAGATAGTTAGAATAAAATTGTAGGAATGCTTGATCTGCTGAAGTGAGATGAAAAAACATCACATTGTTAGCGGATATGCCGATATTGATGGCTGCTTCTGTAATCAACTTTTTTATTAATCTCATCTTAGTATTATTTAATTTCCTATATAATAATATAATAATTGATCTTAAACATATGTTGATTAATTATGGAATAGTTATACGATAAAATTCTAAATTCATCTGTTGTAATCACAATCAACTTTAACGATTCCATATTGACATGGAAATTTTTAGTAATAATATCCAATTCCTTTTCCAACACAGTGATAACATAATTCGAGTCGTCTCCAACAAATATTCTGTTCCTAACTAAAAAATAGTTTGAAAAATATTATTTAGTGATTGTAAATGTTCATACTATAGCGGTGAGAAGATCCAAACTTTCTAAACGAGTATGTGGTTGTGTCCACTTTAAAAAGTTGTATTTGTTTGGTTGAAAACGATAACTCCAGAACTATGCATGGTATCTAAATAGTTGAAAAATTAGTTGGCTAACAAGAGAAATCACAATACCTCTTGAAGGTCATGGGAGCAAATACTGAGTAGTAATAGAACATACAATTTGAACATGATTCTTTCAACAAAAACCACTTCTTAATGTATACAATCTGTTGCGTTTTATGTAAGATTTGATTATTAAATTCGGATCGTTTATGCTAATTATTTAAGTCTTCAGCTAGAACGATTCTGTAAATATCGATATTTTTGGTTCATTCCAAAAAATACCAAAAATTATTCTGATTCGAATTTGTTGATTGTATTGATTTGATGCGAAATAATATGAATTATATAAACATAAAATATTTTTTTTCACGATAATAATGATATTAACACCAAATCCTAGTTGTGTAGTAAGCCTTTTTTTGTATTTACAATTTGTTTCAAGTAATCTAAATCCGTCTAAAGAAGCCTCCAAGAATCGTTACAGTGATTTTTTAAATTAATATTTATGTTTTTTACCAATAATCATGAAATATATTTTGTTTCTTAAATAAACTTTCTGATATCTTGTAAGATTAACCGACAAAATAAATAAAAAACATTATCTTGTCTGTTGGCACGACTCGCAAGAAATTAACATATTTTTTTATTTAACATTTTTGATACTAAAACCATAGAGTTATATATGTAGATTTTATTTTTTACTAAATATTTGATATTTTTATAGGAATAATGTTTTTGTAGCAACTTTATTTATCGTCCAATTGTATGACAAAGTATTTGTTAATATTTGTTAATAAACCAACTTATTTCGGTGTTCTAAATATCACGTAATAATTACTGGAATTAGTATAAAAAAACTTTTAACTATAAATTAGCAAAATCAAACAATAAGAGTTTATTTTAATTTCACACAAAAATGATGATAAAAATCAACTAAACTAATAATCGAAATCTAGATAATCTAAAATAATGTATAGTTATGAGTAGTAGCAGCAGAGGTAGGTGAATTATATTGATATTCTATGGTTTTTCTAGTGGTAGTTGGCATTTCTAACATTGTATTTGTCGGTGTGACGCTTGAGTTTTAACAAACAAAGTATAGCGCATAATAACGCCAAAAATAGCAATATTCCAATCACTATTCCAACAATCAAACCAACCTTTGATTTTTTCTTTTTTGACATTGTAACATTTGATGATGCTCCTTTAAATTAAGTTAAATTAGGTGTGGAAGAATATAAAAATTATATGAGATCAATCAACACTTTTGTCATTTTACCTGTGATGTTTGTTACTACTTTTGGCGCCACTGGAGAGGGATCAATTGGGTCCAACTCTTCCTCACTCATCTCTTCTTCTTCCTTCTCTATTTAATTTTAATCACATTAGAATTGTAATGAATGTAAAACATATCAATCACCTATATTGTCATCAATGTCATCTATATCATCATTCATATGGGTAAAGTTTTGTGAAACTTCTGCAACTTTTTTTTCCATATCTACCAAAGTTGACTATCAAATAGTAGTTATATGTGAGAGTTGGGTTAGTAGGAATACATTCAAAAGCATTATTCTATTTGTAAGATTTAATTTTTTCATAAAATAACGTAAAAAGTTGGCTCGAAAACAAGGCTCCACCAACGAATCCTAAAATTTAATGTTGGCATAATAAAACCAACATGTGTACCGCGTATTTTCCAAGAGTGGGAAAAGGTTCACAATATTTGTTTTTTTGAGAATGTATGAAAACCTCATCCACATCGATATTACCTGGATAGTTGAAAAAAAGCACTATTTTATTTATCTACAAAAAATTAATGACTCACTCAATCGTAAAACTTACATTTTCCGGCAAATATAAATATCTCACAAACGGATGATCAGTATCAAATGGTGATATTTGAGTATAGTTGTTATGGATGTGCTTTATTTTTGTCACATTATCAAGTAGTTCGTAACATTCGCTTTCATTATATGTTCCGTGGAATGAACCTGAATAGCGAATTCCAGCGGCGTAAAACATGTTGTCACAAATTTCGTAATTTTTTATAGGATTTTTAACATAGGTGGTGGTATAGTTGAATGGATAGCAAGGGTTTGCAATAGGAGCGCATTTTGCACCATTTCTGGGACATTCACGCTTAAAATATCCTCAAAAATGAACCATCATAGTCTCAAAATACTTGTATCAGATAATTGTTGGTAAGAATCTCCATTGTTTCGTAACCAAAACAGTCGAATGTGTAGCTAGTCTTATTGGGAAAATTTTCTACCGCAAACCTTGATACAAGATTCTTTAATATTGGAGCGGTGGTCACATCTATCTCGTCTACAAAAGTAGATGTTGTGTTGTGGTCAATTGAGCCATTCGATGGAATTGTATAACCAATCAAAATATTGTACAACTCCATTTCAATATATATCGAAACATGGTCAGTCTATTAGACATAAATTCGATCAACTATAAAAACCATATTCTACTCTGTATTTTGGATTCAATTTTAGGAAGGCATCATCAGATGATTCGAGATGGTAGAATTTGAGGTTATCAATGTTGAAACCTAACGTAGTTGCTGCTTGTATGATGTTGTTACGTATGGTTGATCGTTTCTTGGGGTTTATTTGTCTATGTTTTTGATGAAAAAGTTTATTAATATGATTTAGGAAAATATACGCTAAAATTCTAAACTCATCTGTGGTAATCACAACCAACTTCAATAGGGAGAAATCCTCCAACTTATAATGAGTTTTGGCATCTTCCAATTTGTTCTGCAATCTTTCAACAACATTGGTCGAATTGTCGTCAACAAATATTCTATTATCAACTGAAAAGTATTTTTATTGTTAAATAATGTAAACGATTGTTTTTATTTTTTATACTATATAGATTTTTGTTGAATCTTATTGTTTTAGGTGTTGAAGAGTTTTCCTCACCTACACCGATCAATTTTGTGGAAAATGACAAATCCAAAATAAGAGGAATAGTCTAGAGTTGTAACCAACTAAAAACCATAAACCGTAATAAACGAAATACCTTTGAATTTTCAGTGTAGAGTTTATTCCATTGATTTGACAACAAAAAAATACTAACGAAGAATATTCTAACCATAATAATTCATTCAATATCGATGACAGAGTTAAGATTGTTTAAACTCACAACCACATCATCTAAGCATCGTTAAAATTATTTTTTAATAATAAGAGTTGTTTTGTAAAATTGTTTACAGGTTACACCCAATTTTGAAAATGTGAAAAAATGTTTTCTACATTAAAACACCTTTTTCTTTGATAACTGATAATATTGTTGCAATTTACTAAGTCAATCTTGTCAATTATAATTAAAAATAATACATTTTAACACAAAAACAATATTATAGTTATATAGTTAAGATAAAAGATATTTATTTGGAGTAAAATCAACTTGAATTTATCCAAAAAAAGAATTTTGTGTTTTCAATACTTTTTAACTTATTGTTTGTGAAAAATAAGTTCTTTATAACAACTGATAGGAGATAATTTCGCATAAAGAATAATGTGAGGTTGGTCTCCTATTATTTATGAATTAATCGTGTTGAAAAAAACTTGAATATCAAGCAGACGCGAACAAAAAGATTAGAACTTATATTTACAGATTAAAATCACAGTTTTCAAATTTTTCAGTTAATTCGCATACATTAATTTAGTAAAATATTCTACATATAAATTTGAATGTTTTTTCAAGACGAACTTTCTACTTCAAGCGACGGAATAGGCTTGTTAAATAAGCATTACAAAAGTAAAGTAAAGTAGTCGGCATTACTATCAAATCATCAACTTGTGAGAGATAGATAGATAGATAGATTTCAAGTTTAATAATTTTTAAACCAATAATATTCACAACACACAAAACTGTTCATATAGTAGAGATTTAATGTGGAAATATTCGGGACACAACACCGACTCAATGTTCACACTGTTGGATGAGGTTTTGAAGATTTTCACCTTGTTGTTGGCACAAAAAAGTACACCTTTATCGATCTGAGTGGATATTCCATTCAGTTCGAGTTTGGCTTTAAATTCATTGATTTTGACATGGTTGATAAAAATTGAGTTGTGTTTATTCATCTAAACACACACACATAAAAAGTAGATCAATAGAAATAAACAACAACATTTTGTGAGTGGGCCAATTTGAGCACAGGATAATCATCAGTGAATGCATTTTTGGGTTGATATTTGTCACAAATTTCCACCCACGAAATTGAAACATTGGAACAAGTTTTAAAATCCAATTTTTCGATATCATCATCTTTTATTTTCGCCTATACACGAACAAAAACCGGTACAGTTGATATTAACTGCCATAAGAAACTCACATAAAGAGCTTGTTTACGATCACATATATTCAAAAATTGATTTGACACCACACGATGTACCACAATTTGACGATGGTTCGAGTTGGATGCATTTTTTTCACCAATCCTACTTAATGATTCCTCCAAATATCTCGCATCCTCACCACCACTTACAACAATCTAAATAAATAGGTCCTAAATTAGAAAAACTAACAAAAATGGTCATCATATTAACCAAATGACGTGGTTGGATCGACTCAATCATCCGAATTTGAGACATGCAATCAATCGCACAATTCAAGTTGATGTACAAAACTTTGGCATTAATTTGAAGATGATTTAAACTCGTAGACACTATTTTGGAGGGATATTTGGTGATATCAACTAGTTGGTGTAATACATTCTATTTGAAATATCATAGAAAAAATGGTATATACTTTCAGCATGGTTGTACGCATTTTTCATCGATTTGTCATCGTAGGATATGATATTTTTTTCTTGGATAACATTTTTTACAAATCCTTCGTGTCTATTATAGTGTTGTATTTCTCACAGCGCCCCAAACTCTTCACAAAATAGATTTATATATATTACTTGTATGTTTCACCGTAGACATCGTAGGATTTTTTGAAACGTGAATTTGTACAATTTTGTATAGGTTTTAAAATGGCACCGTTTGGTGTGTAGAAAATCTGTCAAAAATTTCAAATAAAAACTTGATCTCGTGAAAATTATTACAGAAGAGCAATTATCCTCTAACAAATTGGAAACATAGTCGATTGATAGATTGTCTAAATGGGTAATGAATCCAACTAACGACCAGCTCGTTCATAGTACCAGTATTTTTGGTGCTAGTTGATGGATTCGCGTTATTACTATTATTATTGGTGACAAATTGTCCTTCGAAATTCTCTGACAACGGTGACTTTCGTTTGAGTGGAAACGTCAAATCGGTAAGTTGTTGCAGCTCGGTGGGGTGATTAGTTGCCAGTTGGAAACTGCCACTGAACAAGTTGTCATCTTCGTTGTCACTAGATGAAGTGGTATTTTCTATTTGTTGTGTGATCTCATTGGCGCGATTCTGATCAATCTCATCGTAGGCTTGCACCAACTCACGTCCCTCAAGTTGCACTCTGTTGGACAACTAAAATTTGTGACTTTTTAATTTCGAATATCGACAACTATAACTTGGACACTAATTTCGGTGGATGGTGCGCTATCGATCACTTTTCGGGCCAACGAACGTGACGTTGGAGGTATTGTGTACACTATCAAGTTGTTCGAATCGGTTACCATTCTACCAAATAGCTCAACTCCAAGCGAGTAATCCATGTTGACGTTGGATGTGATGATGATCTTGGTTTCCAAAAAAAAATATTCAAATCGCTATTTCTCATTAAAATACCCTAGCAGATTTAATGTGATCGATTTCTTCGATGGTTTGGCAAGTGTACAAGTTGCTAGAAATTGTTTTTGAATGCATTTTCCATAATACAACATGAGTAAATACAGCAGCCCTAAAAAGTTAAACATTCCACCCTCCATTCTTTTCATCAATTTCTCGTTCAACCAATCAGTCTATTTGTCACATTACAAAAATTATTCTTAATCATCTCGAGATATGAATGTAATAAATGTGAGTTACGTTTGAGGTGATCAACTTGAGGATGTGATGTGCAACGTGACTACAAACTATCACATCGATGCAGGTGTATTTGTTTGCACGCAAAATGTTACTCTACATGAAAAAACACACAGAAAATTTATCATAGAGTTTACCAACAACAGTCA
>JAODKO010065986.1:0-10482 GCA_027576895.1 Sciades mastersi | reverse complement strand
TGGCAAAGTTTCGATGGTTTTAAATAAATTACTCTTCGCACATCTACACTAAATTTTAAAGAGTGTAATTCGAATTTTAAATTGTTTCAATTGAAAAAAGAGTTTTTAACGGCTTTCTCAGTAGTAAAAAATTTAGGCAAAATATTTCTCACACCTATAGGACATCTAATTAAACTACAAAGTAAAAATAAACACAAATTTGACGAGCAAAAATTGATTATTTCTTACCAACACGCCTGCGCCCAAACATGTCACGAGATTTGTCTGTGTTGACAAGTTGACACCGTTGGAAAAATGTCTCTGGGGTGTGGTAGATTGTCGAACGTGAGAAGCACATTCGCTCTGTTGGGTGGTTTGTCACGATGCAACTTAACCTACACCAAATCAGCTATCGATAAAATGATAAAAGACGACAAAGTTGTAGCCTTCATCAAAGGTACCGAAACGGAACCAATGTGTGGTTTCAGTTTGTCGGTGATAAGAGTGTTACAGTTGCACACCAACGATGGTGTCACCTATCACAACATCTTAGCGGATGATGGATTACGTCAAGCCTTAAAAGAGTATTCAAAATGGCCAACTTTCCCACAAGTAATACCCACTCAACAAAAATTCGAGTAGATTGTCTTATTTAATCTAGGTTTATATAAACGGGAAATTTGTCGGTGGATGTGATCTAGTGGTACAAGCTCATAAAAGTGGTAGTCTATTAAGTCTACTCAAAGAGGCTGGTATCACCTCACTACTTGAGGGTCATTATAAGAAAGAAGAATAGTTTATATAAATACCAGAAATATTCGTGTGTTGATCATATTTCGATATGATAAGTGCTTGTTATTGTGTGGTGGTTGGTATGCATTGTGCAAAAAAGTCTAGCATATTCGAGATAATGACCAACAGTTGTTCTTTCATCTAATCGGAAGACTATAGTCATTTAACTTGTGTTGATCATGTTACATTGGGGTCATGTGTGGAGAGAAATTGTTGCAGCACTTGACGTACATGCTAAGTATGACAAAATTACAAAAACATTAAACTTGAAGCGCCAACTTGAAGTTCCATGTTGTCACATTTGGGATGATTGTTTGATTGGTTCATTTTTGTGCCTGAATCTTTGTTGCAATCGGTAGAATTTATCTTTTCAAATAACGACGAAGGTGTTGGATAGCTGTCATTTTCCGCCGAACCAATCCTAGAAACAGATGCTATAGCAACTCACTAAAAAGTAGTTTGATTACCGGTTGAAGTGTTGCAAGAATTTATCCTTCAACTCTAACAACGTACTAAATTTTCTGGTCAATACAACCACGTGTTGTTCCCTATGTTGGATTTCGTTTCTAAAGTGTTGAACAGTGTCAATGTATTTTTGTTGGTTGTTGTCCAATTTTCGAATGTATCCATGTGTTTGTTCGTCCATTTTTTGTTTGAATTTAATTTCTAACGCAGATATTTTTTCTCTTTGCTCCAACAACATCTCTTTCATTTTTAGGTCGTAATCGAAATAAATATCGTTTTCTCGCGCCTGAAAAAATTGTTCCAAGTCGCGCACTCTTTGCTCAAATTTAATATCATAGTTTTGGATTTGTTCGCGATGTTCCAGATTCAACAATTCTATGTATCGTCTATATTTGGCTAGTTTATCTTCGTAGATAGCTACCACAAAATCTTCACTATTCTCCGAAGACGATTGATAGACCATCATTTGGTTTGAAACGGTGTTCTGCTCATTCTCCTTACCCGCACTCAAATTTCTCAAGTTGTGACTCTCTTTGAGAGATTTGAAATGTTTTTCGGCACACAAATACACCACCTGTTGTCTACACATGTGGTGAAGTTCAGCCAATATCATATGAGAAAGTAGTTGAGAATGTTGGTCACAATTGGTGGTGGATAGATCGTATTTTTTGAATTTGTTTCCATTTTGACGTTGATTTTTTAACATGTGCAACTTTCGCGTGATTCTACACAGTCTTCGTTTGTATTTACAATGGGATTTTTTTGTTGTTGCATGATCTTTTTGGATTTCATTGGCGTTATTGTCTCGCATCTCCTCCATAGTAGGCGTTTCCAATAGAGTTTTGTTGTTTCGAGTGGACTCCAACACCACCTGATGACCATCAATGACTATCTCACCAAATGATTCCAAACCTATTCTACTCTCGTTGCAAAGTGAATTTTCTCCCACAATCATTATTTCACTAGATCGATCAAATCGAAATCGGCTGGTTCTATTTGGTTTAAATGTTATATTTTGATCATCAAGCAATCCATCACCATGGTTACAGTTTCAAATAATATTATTCCACCTCTATATAACCGCATAACTTAATACACTCCAATTATTCCAAGTTGAATATAGACTATTTTTGCGGCAATTTAACAAGAGTCTATATCCGGATAGTTTAAATGTGTTGTATATTGTTTGTCTTATTTATTAAATACCATTATAACGATTGAACGATCAATTGCTTGATTGGCATGAAATAAACTAAAAATCTATTCATCCGATTTATCTACCATCTATTTCGTGTAAAATATGACCGAAAGATGGATGTGTTTGTGGTTTATTCAATGCCGCAAAAGTTCGATATTATTTGATCAATTGGTGGATGTGGGAAACCATTCTCAAAGTTACTTACTCCCGCTGACAAACAAAATGTCTCCATAGTGAACTATGTTGATATTTTGTTATTTTTCATCAAAGAAATTAACAATTTAATATATTTTCATATTTTATTATCATAAACTTTATTAATATTTTCCAATGTTAACATTTCACTCGTCGAAATATCTTTAGAATAATGTTGAAAATGGAAATTATATCAAAAATTATGAGAGAATTCATCGTTGAGTGTAGTCGAAGAATCTTTTTGTTCAACTCCCATGTTTTTCAAGTGTAAATTTTACAATTCTCTAAAGAAAAAAATCTCAACAACTAATGGTCCATTTTCTCACAGCAACAAATATCAAGGTATTGGGTGAGAATGAAATTAATAATAGGATTAATTTTATCATTGAGATGTGAAAATCCAAACTTTAGAGTACTTTAACGTTAACGTTGTAGAGGAAAGTTGTAGAATTTTCGTATTAGATTATGTTGAGAATGACAATTTTGGAAATCTCAAAATTAAACATTACTATCTTTGATCACATCCACACAGACAACTCAAACAAACGGCATTCCGTTGTATTCATTACATCCGACTAACTGGCAACTTTTTATCGTTCGAACAAATGATTTTCTACTAAAAACTAACTATATAGAATCGATAAATTCCGTCATTTTTCGAACTTTATCATTGAGAATAACATGTTATCAATCCGTCAAAAACGTTGTTAGAAGCCTTTGTTGATAGGCTGAATTGATTAAACTTTTCAATCGAATCCCAAAAACACATTTAACCTTCGATAAGAGGGACGTTCTATCTTTGTTTATACGTCTATAAATCAAATAAATATAATCGAGTATAAAAGAGTTGAATTTTTCCTGTATAAATGTTGTAAAGAGTTATCATCATTATTCATATTCCGAAAATTCTCACATCACAATCAGATAATAAATCAATAAATCACGTAGTTGAAGACATTAATGGATGGATGGTTAGATAGATAGATAGATTATACGATAAAAAATATAATCTTTTGGCAAAATTTTGATGTTTTAGGGTGTTTTATTTCGAGTAAAGCTACATCTTCGGTAATCGCATCAAATGATTCACTTTTTTTTAAGCCAACCACGACGACTTCCAATCAGACAATAATCTCTTTCATCCATTTTTTGTTGTATCATTGTTCAACGGTACAATAGATGATCTCAAAAACACTAAAAAAATCCAGGCATTCCACATATAAGCCGAAAAACACAGTAATCGCACTATGTAACAATGGTGTGAGATATGTTAGGGCACAATAAGCCGAAATGCTGGCAATATCAGTAGAAATCAATTCGTTGGTGATAACGCTATCATTGGTCACTACGATTTAGTTGAGGTAATATCTCTAATCAACACCTTTATCCATAGTGTTGCTGCTGCTACTGCTGCTGCTGTTAGGGTTTGTCCTCATAAATACAGAGTCTCTGTGTAATCCTACTAGCGGAGCTTTCTCTAATAATGTTTAATGTTGATAAACTGGATTTTGTTTTCGTGTTCAATAACTCACTATTTAGACCTTCAAATACAACATGTCTTCACTCGAATACACCGTACACATTGTTGCAAAAGACAACCAAAGCACCTTGACGCTAGATTTCATCACTCAACCTGGTGTGTGTAGCACTTTCAAATCGGCCACCGAACTAGTCAATAGTGCTCCTCTGCAACAAAATGACGACAACCAATTCCTACAAATGGTCAAAGATGACAATCTTGAAGATGCACCTCCAGATGATGCGAATGCACCCCAACTCTATGTAGACTTGTTCGATGAATAACTCGAATATTATTCTAACGTTTTTATGAATTCGTGTGTGTGAGTTTTTGATTGTGATCAACATTATTTTGCAGTTATCTTTTTGTCGAAAGTATTCCTTTACGTGGTACAATAATTGAAACTTTTTAATGTTTTTTTGACGCAATGAAATGTCGTCCAGTTCCAACGTATCTATGTTGGTTGGCATCGAGTCATCTCTATTGATGGCGAAATTTTGATAAAATATCCCGAATTCTAGTCAGTCTCATTACATTCGTCTTTTCTTAAAAAAGGGCGAAATTATTCAAATTTTTTATCAATAAATGATTTTAATAAAGCGCCTTATCTTTATCAAAAATATCAATTTTGATGATATCTCATCATCCCTTTCTGGATAATATTCCTATCCCGAGAATATTTTATCTTTTGTTCGTCACTTGATGACTCCATACAAAACTGAATTAAAAATACAACCTCAATACTCGACAATGTAACCAATTTTCTATCCTATTTAAAGTTTGACGAGACTTTTTGGCCAAAACTTCTCCTTCTATTTTCATTGCTCATGCGCCACGATTAAAACTCAATATGGCTGGGAAAAATAAAGAACGATCGATGAATCCTGTTCTTGCTATGAGTAGAAATGTAGAATAGGATGTTCACGAATAGAAAATAAATTTAGGGAAGAATCAACGCAAGAAAGAAATCAAAAAAACCAAACAAAATCGAATTCACCAACGAACTGCTATGCTAAAACAAAAGGATGTGCATGAACTTATTGGTGAAATGGAGAATTTGGATAAATTAGGTCGAAATCATGGCTGTTGTTATTGATTAACATGCGAATTTTTGATTGTAGAAGTGGAATCTCTTAAAAAAGGCTACTTCAATGAGAATACACTTCGTGAGAAAAAACACAAAGTTCGTCAAACTATCAATCAACTGATTTCACTTTATGTACACATATTTTGTTTGGATTTTCGTACAAGTTTTTGTGTATCCATATGTGTAGGAGAAAGAAAATAAAGAGAAAGCCAAAGAAATTAAAACGTAATGTCAAATTGAAAGTGATTTGTGTACGATTTTTAAGATTACTAACCAATTATGATCTACGTAAAAACGCTAACAACCTTGAAAGTATTTCAACTAATCTAAGCCAATTTATATTGAATCTAAATGCAGCATTACCGCCACCACCAAAAGAAGTATTCATTTATTCGAATAGTAGTCTCTGATTGTTTAATAACTATTTCGGAAGGATGAAAATGTATTGACGACGAAAGATGAAATTAAAAAACTGCTTCCAAATATTCCTTTGCCTCTTTCTAGTATACCACTTCCTCCAACAAATCCAACTGAACCTAGTGATTGATTACATATTGGTAGTTTCCATTTGGTATAACTAGAAATCGATAGAAATAGCCGTTGCAAGTGATACCAAAATAGTGCCTGTAAATGAAACATTTCCAGCTGTGGCGTGGTTACCAAAACATCTCGTTCCTGCTCCACCACCACCTTGTCTACCTCCAGCGGATGCTCCAGCATTGCCGGATCATTTGAGGAACTATGTGTTTCATGGGCCTGTTCATACAGCATTTTTACCACCAACTCCTAAAGTTGTTTCCGCCACGGGTAACAGTTGTAATCCACCAAAAACGACTGTATCTCTATTACACAATAATCTTGTTGAAAACATGTTTTCTTATTGAAGAATATAATCACTCAACCACCTAAAATAATTCAAGAAATTGATACAAATGCAAACTACACCGCAGAATGTATTATTGTTAGTTGTATTTGTTGTTTAAAAATTACGGTAACCTAGCAACACTTTCCGCAAAGCCAGTGCTCAAGGATCTTCAAGCAGAGGTCACCAAGTTGGTACCAACAACGTTGAAAATGAAGCGTAATAAACCATCCACCACCATAATCAATTCCAAGATTACCGAAAATCCTGAGAAAAAAGAAAAAATTTTGGAGAATTTTATGCGCGAAATAAATGATTTATCGTGAATAGATTTTTTAGTGTAAATTTGTCTTTAATTTTCAACGTGTTTTGATGGTATTAGACGTTAAATTTGGCTATGTTCTATTTAGTTGTAATGTCGTGAAAAGAGTTAAAAATTCAGTAAAACTTGAAGTAATATTGGCTAAATTTAAAGACTGCTCCGACTAAGTCTCTTCATGAAAAAACTAATAAATCCCTTACGATTTATAAGAAGCAATGAATGATCAAACAATAAAATTTGGAGAACATTTTCTCCTTCACTTATAAAAGATTTATATAAAAAAATAAAAACTTAAAACATCATAATTTGTATTTTCATGAGATAATTGAAAAGAAAGTTTATAATCTTAGTAAATCATGTATTAATAACTTATTTTGATTCTCAAATAAACTTAATTTCAATGAATACAACCACTTTAATGGCGACGCAAAAACGGCACACAATGTAACAGAACTTTCGTTAAACACACACACATCTAGCACATTTAGCATATCAATAAGAGGAGATGGGTTAAAATTTGAAATCCTTGTATTTCTTGTTAGATTTTGATGTGTCGGTAGATTTGCGTCCCTTTTTAAATTCATCAAAACTTAAAGAACAAAAATCACCTTCTTCTTTGAAGATTCCACATTCATATCCGAAATTTGTCCACTAAGACTTCCTTCAATAATAGAACTATCAGTGCTAAAATATAAACGATTATTCATTGGCATAAATTAGTGCTAATGGAAAAAAACTGCTAAATACGTTTCAATTCCTTCAGGTGCAACGTCAACTTCTGACTTTGACAAGGTGACAGTTTCTTCAACCTCCTACAAATACAACATTCTCCTACAATCCATCCACATCAAAATATAACCTCATCTTTGTTTTTCTAAACAACATAGTTAAAAAATGCATGACAACAAGAGTAATATCCCACCATATCGTACATAACTCCACTTTGAACAAGGAAATTGTGGAGTGCAGGTGCTTTTTTCTGCGGTAAAATCGAGTAAAGTGATTGTTTGATCAGTGAGTTGGTGAGTGCAGCCGACGAGGTAGAATCCGCCGATTCTTTCAATTTACGAACTTCAAGTTCATCTGGCGTCTCAAATCCAATCGATGTCAAACCGCTTGTGTAACCACTTGGTGTAACCAACCCTCTACAAACATTACTCATTGCATACCACACAATAGTAGTTTTAGTTGGCGTAGTTACGTGTCATTTGTGTTGTCAGTATCCATAGCTACTTCAGCCATATCTTCCTCCTATTTGGTGATTTCATCAAACAATCACTCAATAGAGAAACTAAACAATTTACACGATCGTCAAACTCATCTTGAGAATCGTCTGATTCGATTTCACCCCATAAACTCTTGTCAACGTTGTAGTCGTGATAGATGTGAGGATTCGGAATGGGTTCAGCCGCAAACACATCGCCATACAATGGACGACCTGCTTCATCCACAGGAGGTTTACCCCAACCACCAACGTGATAACCGAAAAATGCACCCTACAAATCAATATTCCCGTAGAAACAACCAATACAACAATTATAGAAAGTAACCTCAGGGAGCGGAGCGTTAAGACCTGGAATTTTTAGATTGGGATAAGATGGTGGAGGTCCATAACGTTGCATTGCAACAAGCCAAGGTGGTGGAACCAACTGTTTGTTCATACCAACAGGCATACCCAATGCAAGTCTCAATTCGTCCGAGAGATCTCCAGGTTTTTTCTCACGTAGTTTTCCTTCAAATTCTTTTCCCTGTTGTGAAAGAAATTCATCCACAAATCAATCAAATCATTACAACAACCTCATAATACATGTCACCATGTTTGGTCATAGGTGGTTTGGTTTGAAATCTAAAAAAATACATCAATTATAGCTAATGTTTAATTTTTTTTCATATGAATCTATGTGATATAAATATTAACTTGAAAAAGGCGTCATGTAATTTTTGGTAATCCACATCAACTCTTCCAAGTTTTGGGCGGATTTTGTTTCTCATCTGTACCTTGAGAGAACTACTGTCTTCTTTGTCCTGGTAGGCAGATCTCATCTCCATAATACCAGTTGCCTAAGCAGCCAATTTCAGTCATTGTATTCAACAAATAAACGAGGATACTTTGATGAAATCTGGCAACTCAAAAGGTGGTTTAACAAATCCTCTTTTTCCTTGCAAATATTTTCGTTTGAAACTCCAATGAGCTGGAACTGGCACAGTATTGCGATAGGACTAAAAATAATCGCACTCACATCAATCCATTTTTCCACCATCACATCATACTTTCAAATAAACCAAAAGTTTAGGCTCTTTACTGTTGGCATCATTCAACTCGACAATATCAGGAAATTGTACACACTATAATTCCAAATTTTTCACTCATCATCTATTGCTATTTAGGTGTGTGGTGTATAATACTTGTTTGAGTTGAGCTATTGTGATTCGATGTTTTTCTTTGAACTTTTTGTTGGACAGTTTGGTGGGTTTCTCTTCAACCTATACAGGTGTTTTTAATTGTATCACACATGTACTTGATAAATTAAATGTTACCATAGGATCTGCCGGTTTGTAGATCTCCGAGGAGAAATTATTGGATGGCTCTGAGCTGGTCATCTCCGTGTCATACTATAACAAGTACAAACACAACGTTGACTTTACCAATCAAACTCAACTCACCATATTAAATGAATATTTGTTTCGGTCTTTGTTGTTTTTTGAATTCAACACTGAGTCGGGAACCTACAAAAACCCATCTTAAACCAAATTAAAACGTGCTTGAATCAATACATAAAATTTCTCCAATATTCTACTAAATGTGTCATAATTTGGATCCCATTTTTCGAGTTGAATTTTCTCTTGAACCAACTCCATATCATCATCGTTATATTCATCTTCTGATACAGATTTATTCTCATCTTTGCTCACATTTTTGGTGGTTTTTGGTTTTCCAACTTTGACTGTTTTTCCATTTGATTTCTCTTTCTGTTTCCGTCGTTTTTTACTTTTTTTCTATTACAGTTGCACACGTGAAGCTGTTAAAAATTGCACAAATTACTGATGTTCCCAATGATGTAACAATGTTTGATGGATCCAAATCAATCAATTGTTTTTCCAACTCAAGTTCCAACACCATTGTCCCTACTCTTTCTTTTTATCCGTTGGCGCATGCGCTGGTGTTTTGGAGAATATTTTTGATACTAGTCCGTCAATTGTGATTTTCCAAGTAGTTTTTGTATTTCATATCATACTGTATCATATTTAGAATCCAGAAAAGAGGGAGAAATGGGAAAGAAAAAGGTGGATCCAATGTCTGCTAAGGCTCTTTCAAATCGAATGAAGAGTAAAGGCCTAATGAAATTGAAATTCTATTGTCAAATGTGTCAAAAACAATGTAGAGATGAAGTGATTGTCAAAAATTAGTTTACAGTTGTTGTTACTCGAAAAATTAGAATGGATTCAAATGTCATATCATGTCGGAGGCACATCAAAGACAGTTGTTGATATTTGCTGAAGCGCCATCCAAATTTCTGGATCAATTTTCGAGGTATCAATCTTCTTTTTGTTGATTTATCTCAGCGAATTAAACGTGGCGAGTCAGTTTTTAATATGTCATAAAAGGGCGCGGTTTGGGACCGATAAATACGTTTATCTCATTTCCTTTTATGAGTGAAACCAAGTTTACATGATTTACAAAAGCGTGAAACGCGAAATTGGTTTGTCTCGCTCAGTGAATTTTAGGCATTTCAATTAATTTCATGAGCGCTAGAACTTGTTGCGTTGTCGTATTAAATTTACAACTTTTACGCCCTTTCATACAGAAATGGTGACGAAAATTAAAAACAATAGATTAATCAAACATCTATTTTTAAGGGAAAATACCCAAGTAATTCATCACAAGAGTAACAACTTGATAATTTTTAAATAAATTTCGATACTCGTTTAATTGGTTTCAATTTATTATTTAACAGAATTTCGTTGTAGCGAATTCTTTGGAGGATTCATGAGGGTGTTAAAAAATCAATTTGGGACCGCGAGGGTCAACGCCAATCGAGTCTACCAAGAGTACATCCGAGAT
>JAODKO010065911.1:0-10540 GCA_027576895.1 Sciades mastersi | reverse complement strand
TTATTGCTTGTATATCGTTATATTTGGCGGGTGAATGGGCTTCTTTCCAAGTAGATTTGATTTTTGGTTGATACGAATAGTTTTTGAATTTTTTCTGTTGCAGCTTCAAACAAATGAGGATCCTACTGCACCTAGATGGTATGACTGTATATCAAGCAAGACACACTTTATTGATATCAAAAGTATTGTTCTTTAAATCAATTGATTAAGGGAAATTACTTCAATTTGTAGATTGCGCACTTGAATTTTTGGAAATTATGGAAAAGTGTCCATCTCGGATCAAAAGAATTCTTCAGACTGGACCGATGCTATCCAATGTATGTAGTAAATAATTAAGATACCTTTTACGATACAACCAAAATTGCATAGTATCTCTATCTTATGAAATGGTTTTATTAAATAAACCAGTCTCAAATGTTTGGTATATTAATCAACTAAACGATATTAATGTTTGATGTATTGTAACATTTGAAGTTAAAAATCACAAAAAACTTAAGCTATTATTTACTTGTCTCGTGTGAGTGTATAACTTTTGGATTGTAAACGAATTGCATGATGTACATTAAGATATTGTAGTTCAATTTGTTTGGGTTTCTAGTATACAAATAACGATGAATGTAGGTTAATGATGTTACGTTAGCATCAAAAAAGTCCAAGGAGAATGAATTTGAAAAAACTGCGGAGGGTAGTTGTTTTTGTTAAATCTTAGTTGGAATACTATTACTCAGTTGGAGAACCGGTGAATGAGCCTAAAAGTGAAAACACAAACGAAGAAATATCGACGCAAACGACGGAAGCACAATCAAATGTTGTCCGCGAAAAGGAAGCCGAAGGAGTGATCGTTCATGTTACCAACACTGTCACCACACAAGATGACACTCAAATGCCTATTTTACAAGTAGAATTGTGTATAGAATTCCGCTTGATAATGATATTGTTACTTAGCAGCTGAATAACATTTGTGATACCACCTGTAATGAGAATGATGATATTTCCTCAGTTTGTTATCGTTTGAAACAAGCCTGGAATCCTGAAAATATCTTTAAAATAAACAAAAAATCGTTAAGCAAATCTCATAGTGGAAGTTCACTTTTTATCGAATCTTCATCTTCGTTGTTACCTGTGAAGAGAAAACGTAGAAGTTTGTCGCTTGATCTCAACAATTTGAGTCCATCTGAGCAGAACACTACGGATGACGTTGGGAAAGAATGTAGATCGGAGGATGAACTTGTGAGCAATAGAAAAATCTTAAAATCGCTTTCTCCAAACAACGATTCCGTCTTCAGCAACAATCTAGACATTAGTTACGAACCCAAAGTGGGAGTTTTCTCTGCTTCGGAAGAAGCGAATTGTAAAAAACAACACAACAATTTGAATGACTTGGAGATCGAACTCAACGAGAAAGATCAAGATACTCCACTTAGTTCGTCTATTAATGCAGTTGACAGTGATAAAGTAGAAGATAATACTTGTTCTTCTCTTTACAGTGGGAGTGTTTCGGTTGCACCCATTGACAACGCGAAAGTTACGTCTGATGCTGCATGTGAAAGCAAATTGACAGAACAAAGCAATTCTTCACAACAGAAAACGGAAGCGATTCAGAGCAAAGTGCCAATTCGACAACAAGATGATACCACTTCCGTTACACCATCATCAATCAATACTTCTGCTCCCGCCAATGGTGATATTCCTACTTTTAAGTTTAGTTGTAGTGAGAGTGAAGAAGCTTCTGGTCTTCAACCCAGAATGGAAAACAGCCCTTGTGACCCTAATGTGCTTGAAGTTAAGGACGAGATTACCATTCTAATACCACATACTATCGAAAATTCATCCGATCGGAAGACGAAACATTTAAGTGAAGGTGAATGCGAAGATTCGGACACTACCATTTCACATGAGAATCCCAGTTAAGCCATTTTGATCTAACTTGACGCGTCACAAGTGTGTAATATTGATAGCTTTTGTTAATATGTTGTTTTTAACTTTATTGTGATGTTTTTTTGCTTCCACCATGCTGAATTCTGTGGAAATAACAGATAACATTTCTACACGCCTCATTCATAAAATCGCTTCTTCGACGATTTACTACGTTCTGAATCTGATTTTTTTATTTTGGCTTTTTAAATGTACATGGCTTGTATAAAGAGAGTTGTTTTATGAAAATATAGCCTATTTAGGCGTATATGTAAATCGTTTTGTCACTCTACACATTACGATTGACTGTTCTTTAAGCGAATCAATTCGACGACAAAACCATACACACAAAAAATAAAATATAATCAATAACTACACACATATACATAATGTTAACGTTTAGAAAATACACGAGAAATTCTCCACGCATTAGGATCCTCGTGTTTGTTATAAAGTGGTTCCAATTTTTGGCGACTCTTAGCTTTGCTCAATTTGGTAGAGTCAGCGAACTTGAAATAGGAAGGAGCAAATTCCACCAACCATTTCGGATCAATTGCGGTAGCTTCTCGCATATACTCTCTTGTCGTGAGCACAAGCTCGTGATAAACCACCCATTCAGGTTGTCTGTTGAATAATGACGATGAGGGATGGATGTAAACAGTCTGCGAATCGGTGATAGTTTTGTATCCTTCTTGGGGATCTTTTTTGGCCGCATTTCGAAAATATCCACTACATATAGCCATTTGAACTTGGGATGGGTTTTTTCCACAAGATTTTACATCCAATTTGTGTCTTTCCATAATACCAAGCATCTGTTTACGAATATCTTGAGCTCTTTTCAACGATCTAGCGTGCACAAAATTATCGTAGCACCATGGGGAGGAGTAGCGGCTTTGTTTCCAGCCGTTGTACACTGCTAGTAGTGTGAGATGATCACCTTCGGGTTGATTGAAACGAGACTTGCGTTGATCGGCTAGCGCCTGTTTCTCTTTCGGTCGATAGAACACACTTTGCACAGACAACATGGAAACTATGGTCAAAATCTCCTCGCTACAACCCAAATGAACAGATTGAATCAACATTTTGGAGAGTTGTGGTTCGAGAGGAAATTCAGCCATTCGACGACCCAGTTTGGTAAGCAATCCATCCTCGCCATCCAACGCACCAAGAGAATGCAATTGTAACATTGCATTGGTCATAGTTTGATAGGGTGGTGGATCCATAAAATCGAAATGAAGCAAGTCATTGATACCCATAGCTTTTAGAGCCAAAATTGTACTGGCGAGATTAGTTCTTTGGATTTCAGGTACGTTTGTGGCAAGCATTTCATCACGATATGCTCTTTCGGTATACATTCGGTAACATTTACCAGGACCAGTTCTTCCTGCCCTACCAGCACGTTGTTTAGCTTGTGCCTGTGAAATTGGTACCACAGTCAGTTGATCAATTCCATTTTGAGCGTTGTACACTTTTTGTTTGACAAATCCAGGATCAACAACATAATATATGCCATCAATGGTGAGAGACGTCTCGGCAATATTTGTAGCAATAATCACTTTTCTACTTCCAGGAGGAGCTGGTTCAAATATTCGAGTTTGCATTTCACTAGGTAACGCCGAATACACTGGTAGTATGATCAATTCAGGCACTTCCGGTCCAAGAGCTTTGATCCGTTCAAAAAGAATCTCACACGCGTTGTCAATCTCCTCTTGACCAGTAAGAAATAGTAGTATATCACCAGCTGGCTCAGTCAAATGAATCTGCATCACTGTAATAAGAGACGCGTCCACATAATCAGGCTCTGGTTCCATCGAATACAACACCTCCACTGGAAAAGTTCTACCTGGTATGGTGAAAATTGGAGCTTCGTAAAAGTAAGACGAAAATTTGACTGCATCCAACGTTGCCGACGTTACAATTAATTTCAAATCTTTTCGCTTTTTGATGGCTTTTTTCAACAACCCAAACAACACATCAGTATGAATGGTTCTTTCGTGTGCTTCGTCCAACATGATAATCGAGTACGAATTAAGATCAGGATCTATAAGACATTCTCTTAGAAGCATACCATCTGTCATGTATTTGATGATGGTTTTATCGGTGGTACAATCTTCGAAACGGATGGTGTAACCAACCTGTTCACCAAGTGTGCATCCAAACTCTTCAGAAACTCTTTTTGCAACCGACATGGCGGCAACTCTACGTGGTTGAGTACAACCTATTCTTCCTGTTGCGGCATAGCCACATTCAGCCAAATACTGCGTCATTTGAGTGGTTTTACCCGATCCAGTCTCACCAATAACAACCAAAATCTGATTTTCCGAAACAGCTTTCACCAATTGATCCCTTAACTCATATATTGGTAGACCACGACGTTGTTCGACAATTGAAAGGTTTGTACGTTTTCCGAAACTGATTTTGTTTCCACCAAGTGCTGATCGTTTCCACTCTGGAAGAGAATCAACCATCGAGTTTGACGTCATCCCCGCTCCTGCATAACTAAATCCAGACGAATCTCTCATCGATTCACTATTCATAGGATCCCTCCACGAAGATGCTGCAGTTTTATTTCTATCCGAAGATTGAGTTTCTTTTTGTAAAAGTTTAAGTTCTTTTCTCTCCTTGGCAAGAGCTCCTTGAAGCGACGCCGATTGTTGTAAACTACCATCGGGATTCATCACTATTCGTATTGGACTAAACTCCACACTACTTTTGGTTTGTCCTTTGAGAAATGTGGGTTCACACTCATTCACCACAATTTCAATATCTTCGTCAGAGTCGGCATCAGCAGGTAGAATACCCATCTCATCATCATAGTCAGGATAATCGCGATAATCCAAAACTCCAGCAGCTATCAACTGTTTAATTTCGAAACGTTCAGGTGATGTAAGACGATTGAATTTTTTTGATCTAGTGGCCATTTCAGCACCTTCTTTCCCAACGGACAAAAGTTCGTCTCGAGAAGGTCTGTCTGGATTTTGATATAGTTGGTTGGAGTAGGTATTGCGTGTTTGTGTTGAATTGGACGGATTCAAATCTTCACCTGTTTCTTGATCGACTTCCTAAACATCACGACACAACCACGTTACAAAACCTCTCAATACAAACTCGATATCAAAATTACTTTTAGTGTTAGACTAATTTTATTGTTATCGGATATCGAAAGAACTTTCACTTTGACTTTTTGATACATTTCAACTTCATCCGACACATTCAACACTCTTTTATCACGATTCAACTAAAAATAAATCAATTTCGTCTAATCTCTTGGTCATATAGTCACTTGAGATATATGAATAAGACCATTATTCCTATTTTTTACATCCAACTCAACAAAACAACCAAACTGAACAATATTTATGATTTTCCCATTGTAAATCTTTCCAACTTCAACCTTCTCTGGAATTCTACGAAAATGGTGTGAATCTTGCAGTTGACATTCAAATATTACTTGTTTTTGCGATGACTTCGTTCTCCGCGTGAATCATGCCTCCTAACATTTCACAAAAATTGAATACCTCCGACAAAACGTATTTACTTTGAATTGTGTCTTCTATGACGATCGTCTTCATCATTTGACGGTGGAGACCGATCATATTTTGATTTCCTACTTTTCTTTTTATCCGATCTTTCTTGTACAGTAGTCGTTTTGCTCCTATAACTGGTCAAATAGTCCAAACAAACAAATTTGGTACTTTGATGATTCAAATAGTTCTTCAAGCTACAACTCAATTCAGACTTTTATTTAAACAAACTCAAACTACTTCCAAAAGAGCATTTTGAGCTATAGCAGTATCTCCAACGTCCTCGTCTATCGCAATTGGACCAGTAGCGCTGTCGGGAATACATAATGCTGGAAACTGGTGTGCTTTCTCATTGAGATCAACCTTTTCATCTTATTTACAATATCACTAATTTAAGGTTGACAAAAAGAGCATTCATACTTGTCACATCTGTTGATTTTAGCGTTCTCGTGAGACGATATATACTCGACGTTAACGTATCCTAAACAACATCTAATCAAAAATCTAACTACAATAAACTCACTGGAAATTCGGCTCCATTTGATTTCAATTTTTCTCCAAATTCCGCTAGAGAACTACACGATTCTCCAATCGATAATATAAACTCGGCTAAAACTTAATTACATTCAAACAATAATATTTATTTACCTAATATCTTGTCATTTAGTCCCAAGTGGTTATTTAATTCGGTACAAATCTTAGAAGTGATCGAGATTCGTTCCAACTTTGCCAAATCGTTGTCCATGTTTTTTTGTTGCACATGCGCCAAAGATTTAGACTTTGTTTCTGTTTCATTTTACGTTATTTTCTGTATCCTGACATGGTGCTAGTAGTATAGTGTGTTTACATGCATCGTCTTCATTGTGTTTGATTTTAAAGGAATTACTGAATGAAAAAATGATTGTCTCTGGAATAATTTTTAAATATGAGAAACTTTGATATTTCTGATACCTTAAAATCTTAATGATTCGACAAAAATACTTCCAAAGTGGATTTTTTTGCTGTTTAAATTATTTTTGTGATCCGCTGTCTTGGGTTTAAACGCTGTTTTACTTTAATGCTCTCTATAAATGTAGAAAAATGCTTTTTCTCCTCGAATGTCTAATAGGAACAGAAAAAAACACCCTACACACACATATTGACATTATTTTTAGTTGTATAAAGAGAACCAAATGAAGTAATCATTCTATGCAACATAAGAAACGAAAAAAACCTACGAGTTTCTGTTTCAAGTTTTGATGAGCTATTATAGAAGGGTGAAATTTGTTGGAACAACTTCGAACGCGAAAGTTATCATCTTTGATGTGATTTTTGTATATAGTCCGATGTGGTAAAGAATTTTTAACGAATCTCCTTTTGGTTAATCGTCGTCCGATAGACAATGTTACACTTTTTCTTTTCACAGGAAATATCCAAAAACGTATTTTGTACGACAATAGCTCAAATGTTTTTCTACGCAAAATACCAATCCTTAAACTCAAATCACTACCGTATGATATCTAAAAAGTTTTAATAAAAACAAAAAATTCAATTACCACAATGAGATGAACAATTCCGAGTTGTTTATCGATTTTATTTTCAAACACTCTCATAGTAGTTCCAATAAGATTAAAATTGTAGGGTTTCAGAGTGTAGGCTATTGGTGAGACGATGAAATCGATATCGATTACGTTCATGAGACTTTTTTGGGATATTCGTTTGTCAAGAAGATACAGAGTCAATAGAAAATTTTCACCCGTTATAATACATGGAACCCATTGTGAATCTTTCATCACGAAACAGCCAGTGTCTAGGACAGAACGTTCATTCATATCAACTATTTTAACACCTTTTTTGAATATTAGTCCGATAAAACGACTAGTTGAGGTTTGTTCGTCCTGTCTAAGCTCACAACGACAAAGAATAACTAATCTGTTAAGATTTTCATACGTCGTCATCCAAAGGATTCACTAAACATTTTGATTGAACTCAATTGATCAAAGATTAGATCCTAAAGCGTGATGATGATGATCTAACAAAACTTTTAAACTATTATCATGTCAAACTTTTTGTGTAATCTATTTAGTATTTATTCGGTTAATGTTGTGGTAGTGCTCAAAACCTCAAATTTGTAAGGTTTCCATTCGTTACAATAAACTTTCGTAGTTATTCTCAATTTTCCGTAATTGGTATAGTGTGATAGTTAATCATTCAAACGATGGATCAATTTTTTATCAAAAGAAACTCGAGTAGATATATTCAATAGATGGGAATGTCTACCTGTTTTAACCTTAATAAGCACCTATGTGTAAAATCGACTCCTAAAAGCTACCAAACCTAATTAACGCCACAAAAATGTTATACACCGAATCAAAATCGTTTATTCTATAGACGATACAGCTTTCAAACAAGAATAATGAGGTGTTGTAAAGTTGCGCATCTTTTCCACGCGTGTTTGTAGTCAATGTCAACACGGAAAGTACTTCACAAGGGGACACTCCAACAATACTTTATCCGCCACAAAGAGAAACCTCCATTCAAAGAAATTAATGAAGTTACACGCCCCAAAGGCGCTCCGGGTTTTATCCACCACTTAAATTTCCTTGCTCATACGTTTTTATTGGATTATAGAAAAGGGCGTGGACTTTCGTAGTCTTGTCAGCAAAGAAATAGCTATATTGATGGAACTCTTGCTTGAGTCATTTTATAGAGTTGAATCTCAAGAAAATATTTGCAAAATCTTTCAAATTATCTTCAAAAATGACACCCAGTGTCTTTGTACAGCGCCTTATGTTGGCAATATAGCTTATTAGATTTATATAATGACGTTTATATTTTAGGTTGGGATCGAATTATTGAAGAGGGATAAGGAAGTTTCGTCAGCTAGACTTTTCCAACTAGTCTCACTCGCCAATGACTTACCTTTAAACGATCAATCCAATCTACTTTATGGGCGGTTTATCTACGAATATGTCATATCAAATGAGAGAAGCATACTGGATCTATATAATCGATTAAACAATGCCATTACAGTTGGCACTTCCTTCAAAAAGAAAAATTATGAAAATAAAAATGTTGTGGCAACAGTTTTTTGTGGAGCGTTACAATACATTATATGGAATACAATGATATATGAGAAATTTGGGAGAATTTCTAAGAATGAAGAGGAAAATAAATTACAAATAATTCTAGACAAAACAATCGTTAGTTTTCACAATTTGTGTATGGAAGATTGTCGTGTACATCCTTTTTCTAAATGGACTAACAAAAGTGGTGTTACATTGAAAGAGATGGAGGTTAGAGCGTTCAAGAATTTGAGGTGAATGACAACGTGAAATGTTTTTGTATTTTATCATATTTAGTTTGGTCAGTGAAATGAGTAACCCTCCACTAACCTACATCAAAGCCCTCATTAACTTGTGCATTTTTACTAACCGATTCGAAGAAGGAGAATTGGTTGAGTTGCTAAAATCAATTCGTTCTAATAGTCCATTTTCATTTGACATTTTAGAGTAGGTTAACATTGTTGCAACGTGAATTATTGCATTATTTAGGTATTGTACCAAATCGATACTAAAGATACGTCCAGATAGTGGTTTGATATATCTTTGGGAGTTGTTAGAAATGGATCTTTTCAATCCATTGTTTGACGAAATCTTCTATGTAGAAGATTCTGAATCAAATGATTATCTACTCAGCTGTGTCCTTGAAACATCACAAAGACAAAATCTTTTAGAAATAATTTTTAAGAGATTATCAATTTTTCATAACGCTAACAATCTCAAAGATTTGACTCTTCTTAGGCGTTGCATCCCTCGATCTGGCGATGCGAGCTTGTTGTCAAACATTTGGTCGAAAAATGTGTTTTCGTGGAACTCGTACATCAACCACGCAAATGTGCTTAACATGGATATTGAATGCATTCGTTTGCGGTCAAAAATCAAGAGGAAAATCGAGAGACTGTTGTCGTTAAAAACCCACTAAAATGATCAATAAACGTACTTTTGTTGTGTGATAGTCTCGTGTTTTTGCGTTAATTTTTATTGCGAATAGAAATGCGTCATATAACTTTGGGTTTTGCGAAATTAGAGTTAAACTATGAGAATATCTTGTCTAAGGGGTGGGTTTGTAAAATTCAAGTTATCAACCATAAATTAAATGGGAATGAGTCGAAGAAATTTATCACAAGAGAATCCGCCGCTCTAGCAGTTACTTTGTGTACCACATTCGTTAACGTAAAAATCTTTCTATAATTTGGTTTGTTATAGAAACAACTTATTCACCGAGAAATTTTAGATTTCCTTCCTTATCAATTATTGATTAGTATAGAGTACAGAATAGTAACAATAATTTGAAAAAAAAACAATGAATCCAGTGTAATAGGCAAAAAACCATTCTAAACATGTGTAATAATATCCAAACGTATACTTAGTAAAATAGTTTCGAGAGGCGGTGCTTAACAATAATGTTAGGATGGAATTATAATGCTTCGAATTTGTCGATACGAGCAGCTGTGTTACCGGATCGAATGAGTTTGAGAGTTTGATGTTTGGTTTTTCCACTCTTTTTGGTTTCCTCATAGCGAACATCACACTCAATCTGTGCTTTGTTTCGTTGCATCAAGAGATTTTTAGTGGTCTAAAATTTGACAAAGTAAATGTGGAGAGTTGGTTATAATGGGAAAAGATTTATTGTTAATTACATCCTGAGCGACTTTAGTGTCAACCACCTCCTTTTCTCTCTTTACGATAGTTTCACCGGCTGCAGCTTTGTTTTTGAGATCTTCTATAAGTTTTTGATCTTCTTCATACTTTTTCTTCAAAGCCTCAAGCTCAGCCTTCGCTCTTTCGGCTTCTGCAGCTTTCTCGGCGGCAACCGATAGAGCTTGCGTTTCTTTGAGCAACTAGAAATCCATATGTTTAGACGCATAAACAACAAATCTATATCCTATTACAAGTTCCTCTTTGGCCTTTCTCTCATCTTCCATATCTTGCTCAATTTTCAATTGTGCAATTCTTATTTTTTCTAATTCCTCAGCGGTCAAATCGTTTCTCTTACGTTCTTCCTCTGCCTCCATTGTGAGTTGGTCCATGCGATTCTGCATCAACTCAAGTTCATTTTCG
>JAODKO010065821.1:0-10564 GCA_027576895.1 Sciades mastersi | reverse complement strand
ATTTTAGAGTGTTTGCAGTATAGAAGTGTTGTTGTGTTTGAAGAAAACAAATTCAAATATGCCTTTGAATTTAAAGATACTGAGGATTCTTTTAAAAATTACAAATTCTACAAAACAGACAATAAATTAATCAAAAAGGAAACCAAAACAGCCGATTGCAGTGGCAAGGATTGTTTACACACACACAAGGTTATTTTTACAACTGATTCAGATGAAATATTTCTGAAAGTAAAATCTGGAGATAAATTCAAAGCATATAAACTTAACAGAAGTATCTACATGTATATCAAGCATTGCAATGATAAACTTTAAATTTATAGGATATCATCTATTAAAGGAAAATTTTCAATTTAGTATTGGACATTCAGAGATAAAATTTACCATTCCATACTATTTACAAAAACATTCGTTCTACCATCCATTATATATGAATAAAGTTTTTATTAAAGATGCCCAAAAGGTCAACACAACAGATATTTTTTCTGACAAAGAATTGATTATTTCCAAAAGAGTAGACCTGGAATCTATCTACGAATTGACATTAAGTCAATTTTTACCGGTTTATCAATTCCACACAAAAACTAATCATCTTGTTCCATCGGTAGCTCACAAAATTTTTGGGGAATTTGAAATATCGTATAACAATAATTACAAATTTATTAATCATCACCCATACAAAAGTGATTTGTGTTTTTATGAGTACAGAAAAGACGAAAGTAAAACTTACGAAAGCTCCTGCCATGGATCAAATAAATGCATTAATTTATGTTCAACAATTCAATTTGACTCCAGTAGGTCGAACAATTTAGGGGATCACTTCAGAATTCGTAACTTAAGATTTCTAGAATCTTTTGAAATTGATTTGAGTAATTTGTATTTTTTGTATCGTTGTAACGATAATTTAGAAAATCATCATAAACATAGTATACGAGCCATTGGAATATTAGCTACTTTAATTTCAGGAAGATTTACGAACACAAAAAGTGGAATAAAATGCGACCAAATTGTATTCATTCCGTTAGATTACGCTAGCGAAAAAATTGTTTTCGAGCAAAAGTCAAACAGTATTTGCAGTGCGTCGCAAACTTTAATTCCCGGTCACTTTATTGTAAATTTTACAGTTAGCACTGGAAAATACGTCGAAATACTACATAAATATGGTCGGTAAAATACTTGTGAAAATTCCATTTATTACTATTTAGAAATATCTTCAAATAAAAGTAATTATGCTGCTGTTGCAGGTGCCGATGGAATCCACGTATTTCAATACTATTCTCCAAAGACAGGTAAAGAAGTAAAGCCATTTATACAATCAACCGACAAGGAATCTATGTGTAGAATAATGATATCAACTCATAAAGAACTCAACTTTGTGCCTGCTGAGTGTGATGACTTTGGATCACCGTGTTACAATAAATGGAATGAATCATTCGATATCATTAATCTTAAAAAAGGTCAAGAATATTACATTAGAGTGAAATGCTTAAATTCAAGATTTGATTTCGCGTTGCCAAAAAAAATATCATTAAGAAGTAATATAATAATGCATAAAAATTTTAATTATATCTAGATGAGTTGAAACCGAGTTTAAGTTTTAGAACAGATTATGGAAAAATGCAGATAATGGTAAATTTTCTCAAAACCGATAAAATTTCTGCAACAGTAACAAATACGTTGAAATGCTTGGTGGTTATGAGGAGGATGGTGAATCAAACAAGTTCAAAATATTACAGAATATGTGGAAACAATATTTTTTGTATTTTGCCCTGTAATGGGCTAATACACACCTTCACGAATACAAGAAATTTCTTGATATATTCCATCATAATTCCTCATATGATGAGAAGTTTTGTTGATTGGCAAAATATGTGTAATTAACTTTTTCATCAATTAGATTTATATTCATTTAAGTTTACCCTACAACTGGACATGCTGCTTTGGAAAACAAAGGCATCACCATCAACTATAAACCACAGAATTATGAAACTAAAAATACTGAAATAAAAGACGTTATGAAAGAAGCATTGACATTTTTCCATACCAAAGAGTTTAAAAGAATATTTCCATATAAAGAACTTGAAAATGACCAGCTTGAAAAAATATTAAAGAAATATACACTTTCTCCAATGAAGGAATACTCGAATATCCAAGAATACAATGATTATCAAACAACGCACGGATTTATTCCAATAGGGACTTCAATTCCTCGTCAACCCGTGTATGACTGTAAAATAAATATTGTCAAAATTTCTTTATTTCACATATTTTTAGATCATCAGTATCACGAAGCTGTTGGACCATCAGAAAGTACCGACGATGATCTAACCACACATGGTAAAAATGAAATGAAATAAAACTTACACTAATATGTTTTAGGTTATATGCATAAACTAAATAAAGGTAAAATGTTTACAATCATAAGTCTAATTAATAACATGACTATTCAGACGTTATATATGAAGACATAGTAGACGAAGGTATATTATACGTTGGTTTTTGTATTAATTTTTTCTAGACGAGGTTGTCGAAGGAGCGGAAAGTAAAACAATGAAAATTGATTTTAAATTACACATTATTTATAAAATAATAACCTAGTGAAGCAGGAAAGTTCAGAAGAAGTGGTTTCAGTGGAATCTCCTGCTAACGGTAAAAATCAAAATATGTAAGAACTAACTATTATACCGGTATTTTTTTAGATACTGGATCAAAAAGTGAACAAGGTAAAATATGATGAAACCAAAATTGATAGATGAATGATTGATTAGTACTTAAAAAAATTGTTCCTCATGCGAACCCATCAAAAAATAATCCGGAAAAAAACACCCAAGGTAATAATATTTAAAAAAACCAACATTTTTTACAATAAACTCTAGCCGAAAGAAGTAAATAACGAATAAAAAGTTGAATCATAACTATCTATAAATAGAAGAGACAACAACTGTTGGATCAGTGTCGAGAGATGATGGCCAAACCGGTAATAATAAACTACCAAAATAGAGAATGATTAAACAATTTTTGCCCGCTATATGTCATTTTTTAGAGGCAAATATTAACGAATCCAATAGAAACAGGTTGTAATAACTTTTTTGACATAAATATATTGTTTTTAGATCAAAAGTTGGAGTTGTACTGTATGGGTTTGATTTATATATTTGGTTGTGATAGTTTTTAAATAGTCTTTCGATGGGGATGGTGATATTTTTGCTTCTTCTAGCAACTTTTGGTGTTATCCTATACAGAAGAAGATCGTGGACCTTATTTCAGGATATCTAATTAAAGCTAAAAAATAGATTAACTTAGTAGTAGTAACTTAATCATTCGATATTCTCAGGGAATTTATCACATTTTTCTCTCTTTATGCCATTGTTGCAATAGACGAAGTAATAAGATATTATGTGTGAAATATTTTATACAATAAAATGATAACTGTGAGTCTAATTAATTCTATCAAAAAAAGTATTGATTGGTATGGATATCAAAAAAATTAATATATTGTTGTCTAAAATGCAAAAAAGAATTCCCTATGTATTAAAAAAGTGAATACGGTGTTTATTACTTTCGATTAATACATATCATATTTTAAGAAATGGTTTTTAATGATAGGTGCGCTACATCCAAAAAGAAATATATCAGAAAACTATAAATAGTATAACTAATATTTGAATATAGTAGATAAAATAACAGTTAAACTAGTAAGAGCAAATAATTTAGATATGCGCCTTGGAATGGTCGTGTAAATTCTAGCCAAATCATCCAAATATTTTTCTTCTCCAAGCAGTGAAAAGTTCGACTATAATTCTACGATGTTTTATACTTTTAGGCAGAGCTTCATTTGGAGTAATTAAGAAATCCAACTTCTCTATGCTATACTCGTTCAACTATACAAAATATCAAATGTCTATTGAAAATATTGTCTACTACTATATCATCAGCTGTGCCATGATACTTTATTTTAAAATTACACAATTTTCTAATTATTCTCTATTGATCAATTAATTGTAAATAATAAATTATTTCATTTAGCAACAGCGAAATAAATTGGAATATTTTTTGTGACTTCAAGGGGATTGTATGTTTTTATACTATCAATAGTTTTAAGGTAGTTCGTAATTGGTTGGGGATAAAATGGCGTTTCCCTAAAATGTGATATTACAAACAAATATTTTTAAATAAATTACAAACGAAACACAAAATAAATTATTGCACCCAAACACCAATTATCGTATGTTTGATCTTCGTTCATTAAACCGTTTTCCTTTCCAATTATTGAAACAATTACATATTGACTAAATAATAGTATACATCGACTAACACATTGGAATCAACAGTGTTTGGATTGTTCAATATGAACTCTCGAGAGAACACTTTTTTAGCCCAACCAAAACCTGTAAGTGTAATATGTAATGCTTGTGAAGTATCATTTCTAACAACAACACTAAATGGAGACAGATTCCGATAAGCTATCCCATTCAAGTGTAGATATTTTAGAGCAGATGAAATTTGACCAAACATTGTTCTCGATTGATATTCAGTTGGGATGTGATTTTCAACAAAACTGTATAGAGTTGTCGATGGAAAATATTCAAGAACCAACGTGTATATAGTAACTGGCTTAAAAACCTATAAAAATATATCAATCAAAAAATTTGAAAAAAGTTTTTACTTCAACTAATTGAACAATATGTTTGTGATAACCATAATTGAGCAATATCTATACAATTTAAGTCGTTTTACTTTACATTTATAATACGAAAAGAAAATATAGATATAATCTAGTTAATTCAAGATATATTTTATAAAATGTTAAGCACCTCAATTTCCAATGGCCACTCTTCTATCGAACTTATCTGCTTTAGCATGAAAGTTCTATTCGTTAAAGTGTGTTGCGCTATGCGAAGCGTTTTATTCTTACTTCCATTCATAGGCTAAAATGATAAATTTTTCATCGAACAAAACGTATACATAAAATGAGTGATACCTTTGACATTTCAAAAAAAGTCCTGTAATGTGTTTCTAGTGCCAAGTTTTTTTTAGATTGTGGGTTTACCTTTTTGATAAAAAATAATCTAATACAAAAAAAGGTGATAGATACAGATGATAATGAAGTGTCGTCAACGTTGTAATAAAAATTATTATAGGTCAGTTTTGTAAAACATGATTTCTTCAGAGGAACTATTTCTTTATTGATTGTTATTTTATCTAACTTTTTACGTTCAAACATTTACCATGTTGAATATTATCTCTTATAACCGCTGATTGAATATCAGCATAGGATAAAGGCGGTATAACCAGTCTTTCTCTAGCTATCTATATTGCCAAATGAATACATAGAAACAATTTTATTGAGAAACCTCAAAATTAATGTTTCTAAAAAAGAGATGATCTTTCAACTCTTCTATTCCTGTTATAAAGCATAGTCTCTCTTGGGGTTTAATTTTTAAAAGTCTCTTAAATAAACCCTTGGCTAGATTAGAAAACCTATACATCACCCTTGGTGCACTATTTTTGTTGTCTTTTAAATACAAAAAAAGGTATGTATTACTTCAAAAGCTGTAACATTTCTCTTGGAGTTGATGCTTTGAATGGTACATTGCCGGTGTATAACTGATGCTAAAATGTATTATATACTCTTTCAATTTATCAAAACAACCATAATAATCCCATATGACCACCAATCGGCTGATTGGTTGAATGTTCTATGCTTCAAGATCTATTAAGAATGAAATTACGAAATATGACTTTAAAATACTTCAGGTGCTATATATGAACATATTCCATGATTGGCGGATAATTCGTCACACCATTCACCAGCTTTCAATATACTTGATGGAACTAATATTAAATAACATGTTAGGGCGAGATAATTTATTGTGATTAGTTCTAGTAGAAATGATTTACGTGATAATTGCAAGTAACCATTGTCATCCAAATACAAACTAACACAATATGAATATGAATATATCGTTCTTATTGTTATACTTGTTTGAGGTAAGATTCCCAATAACACAGCCATTTTTATGTAGAAAGTCGATTGCCAAAGCTAATTCCACAAAATAAAATTTCAATCTAGTTTTAGTGATTTTGTGTCTAGAGGTAGCCATCAATTCAAACAATTTCGTTTGACCCATAGTTTTAGAGACAATAATTGCTTTTTTGTTTGTTTGAAAGACTAAAAACAAAATAAACTCACTATATACATAACTCAAATACCATATAATATTTTGCTTAGATATAAATTTTGTGGTTTTTTCAAAATAGATAAACCATCTAAAAATTGATTTCTATCTTTTACTGTGAAAGGTTATAAAAATTGAATCATTAATGTAATAAACTTGATAGAGATTCTTTGTAATAAACAGTTAATATCACTTTTTTTTCACTTATTGTTGTATTTTTAGGCATTGTGTCTTCTGCTATATAAACTCTAAAGTAGGAGGAAGATGCCCATAAACTAATTTTCTTAAATCTCGATTCCATAGCCATAGATGGTGATACTAAATTGGGAAAGTGTTCATTGAAATGTTTCGAATAGGTTTCAACAGTTGATGCACTTTGACTCTAATAATTTTTCATGAAACAATTATTCAAAGAATTTAATTACTTCTGGAGCTATAGAACTACTAGTATCATTAAATGCACTCTAAAAAAGTATTTAACTTGAAAAGAGTTTTTTACGACTACGATTCAAGTTACCATATTCAAATTCCTAACAGTCGGGTTGGTTAAGTTTGGATTAAGTGACTAAATCTTTGTTACCTTATAAAAATAATAGAGTTTTATCAAAATTATATCAAATAAAACCGAAATGATTTGTTAACTAGTGTATTATTTGTTTAAAAATGGGATTAAAATATATTGATTAATCTACCTTAACCTGTCAATGGTTGATTATTCCACATCTTATTAAATTAAAAATTTTCTATTATTACTCACAAACTATACTTAACTCTCACAAGAGGATATCTAAATGGCGGTGATTCTTAATTTATATGACCTTTTAACTAAAAATTAAATTGTTTAAACTTTTTTTGACGCAAGACGACAAATGTAAAAAAATTGAATTATCATTTTAATCGAATTTTGTTTATCACTTATTACTTAGTATGACGATCATAATCTATTTACATTTTTTATACAAAAATTCCTTTAAATCTTTATTAATTTGGAATATAGTTTATTTAAGCGTTTAAACACGTTATCCATATTTTTAGTATATATCGTCCAAGTTGAATGATTTTCACGTGAATCTTACTTCACACAAAAGAATTATGAATATTAAAAACATCAATACAATAGTCAAATTAACGAATATAAACTTTTTGACACAAAATATTATACGTGGTTTTGTAAAAATGATTTTCTTGAATTATTTTTAAATCAAATTTAATTTTATAACATAGTTAAAGTATAAAGCATGTTTTCCGTGAATAACGAAATTTAAGATGATTAAATTTATTAGTTTCTAGAACTAATAGTTAAGAGTTATATATTTAATGAGATCACCATAAAGCGATCTACATATTCATGTTAAATTAAATAACGACTAAATCAACATCAATAGGCTTGTTTGAACAATTATATCTGAAATGCTTCCTCCATGTTATATTATTATTTATACATTCTTTTCAATAAATTAAATTCGCTATTTATAGATGATCAAATGCTACTAGATACACCTCGAAATGTTTTAAAATTTCAAAACATATATCTCAGTGTTGATGACCGAATTATTCTCAATGATATCCATGGTACAACATCCTCTCAAAACATATTAGCTATTATGGGACCTAGTGGTAGATTATTTTAAATATAAAACATTTATAAAAAGGAAAAGGTAGTGGTAAATCAACACTTATGAACATGTTGAGTTTCCGGAATGAATTGCTTGGCACTGCTATATTTGATGGATATATCACATTGAATAATATACCACTCACTAAAAAAGATAGATATCGCATCGGTTATGTTTTTGAAGAAGATATATTTTTCCCCACACTCTCTTTATATGAAACACTCACAGTAAACAGTTGTTGTAAAATCTAATTTTATGTTGTTGAAGTTTTATGTCAATCTACGATTATCTGATAAATTATCCAAGAATGAGAAAGACGATAAAGTATTTATTTATGAATTTATTTATTTCAACTATGGTTTTTAAGATAAGAAATCTTGTTCAATATATGCAGCTTGAGAATTGTATGAACACAAGTATTCATTTACTTTGATTATAATATATTCAAAAATAAATGCATTTATCGTTAGTTATGGGAAGTAGTACTATACGTGGACTATCGAAAGGTATATAGAAATAACTAGCTAATCTCAAAATATATGTAGGTGAGAGGAGACGTGCAGCTGTGATTTGTGAGTTGATCACTGACCCAGTCATACTTATGTTGGATGTAACATTGATCTGAAAGTACTTATCGTAAATTGATTTCAATAGGAACCAACATCTGGTCTGGATTCATTTATGGCTGCCAATGTGATAAACATTTTGAAAGATTACAGTAGATCAAAAAATTTGATTGTAATCGCGTCGATCCATCAACCTAGCAGTCAAATATTTAATTGTTTCGATCGGCTTTTATTACTTGCTCATGGGAAAGTAGGTCGATTATTTTTTAAATAAATAGTTTAAATTTTATCAAGTTGGCTTATGAAGGTCCATTGAGAGAATTATCTCCATTTCTTAATAGTTGCGGATATATTTGTCCAGAAGAGTGGAACATTGCTGATTTTATGTGTAACAAAGTAGTTTTTGTTTTAAATGCTAATAAATAATGTAGTGGAAATTGTAAGTGATAATGAAGAGTCGATTAAAAAAATATTAAACGAATATCGTATTAAGTAATTTATCTTTTATAAATTAGACTTGGTTATTCTAATAAGATATCGACAAAAATCAAGTGATTGTATTGATGAAATGGATAAAAGCAAACAATTTTTATCATACGACACATATAACGTTGAAATAATGGATGAACGAGAATCAACCAAAAAAAGACCAGCTGGAAATTTTATGCAATTTAAGTGTCTTTTGAGACGGAATTTCCTTTTTTCAATCGAAGAACAACTGAGTTTGTTAAACGTGAGTAGATACATTTTGTTTTCTATGTTTTTTGCCTCTGTTTGGCTTGACACACGTTGGGATGCGAGTCATTTTCATGATATACTTGGACTAGTAAATCATCTTGTGAATATAATAAATGATACGAAATTAATTAAATTTTTTAGTTATATTGCTTGATATTGGATAGTTTTGTCCATACATACTTTTCCTGTGTTTTTGCATGTATTAATATAATTTTTTGTGTTAAGATTGTAATTAGTAAATGATTTATAGTTGTAATTGAAAAACCAGTGATTTCTAGAGAAAGAATGGGGTCAATGTATAGTCTTCTTATATATTATATTGCAAAAGTTATGAGTGAATTACCTGCTTTGTTGATACGTCCTTTGGTGCATACCATTATTGTGTATCCGTTGACAGGTTTACCAGGTGGTCCAACGTTTTTGTTGTTCTTTGCAATACTTTCGCTGACAAGTTTTGTTGGAATGGTTCGTAAAAACCTTGTCAATTTCCTTAATTAATGTATATTTCTTCTTATAGAACTTTGGATTCTTTTTAAGTGCATTGAGTTTTCGACAGAAAGAAACAATAATTCTAATGACTATTGTTTACATTTTTTTCACCCTTTATGGAGGATTTTTTGTCTTAAATCTTCCATATTGGTTACAATGGGGGAAATTTGTGTCTCCAATATTTTCAACATATATCCTACTAATCCACTCGTTATTCACCTACCAACCTTTAGTGTATTTATAATATATTTAGCGTGACGAATAGATTTATATTTTTTGTAGATGTGACACAACTTTGACGCTAGAACAATGCTCAAACTTGACGATTGGTGAAACTTTAGATGCTAAAGTTATACTAAACATCATGAAAGCTGATATCAGTTATTACTGGTTCATACTCATATTGTTTGTTACTTCGATCATTCTAAATATCATGACATATCTTGTTCTTCGGAAAACTATCACGAAATTATCCAAAGGTTTCGCCTTATGTGAAGTTTGCAATCCAATGGATCTTATGACAAGAAAATACAAAAAAGATCTCTGAATCAACATATGCTAAAAACTACCAACTCTTTCTCATCATAGTTGAAATGTGAAATCTGCACAACTTTCGTTATTTCATGCATTATTTTAAAGCTCATCATTTTTAAAAGTTATTTAGAAAAGTTATTTGTATACTTTTCTTACTATGATAAGACTAATTTTTGTTATGAACGTAGTTGAAAGTAAGGATATTGACTTTTTTTAGTAACACATCTCCACTAATACTAGGGATATTCAACACAACTGGGAATAATACTCACACAATTGTTTTTAATATTACTACCTTTTAAAAATTACGTTAACTTTTAAACTTGTTTTTTCGATATCACGCTCTCTGAATGAAATGTGCCAAATACAAAATCTGAATTACGATCTTTCCAATTAAATTCACTATACTACGACTCATTCAAGAATTGACGACATAAATCTTTCT
>JAODKO010065778.1:0-10597 GCA_027576895.1 Sciades mastersi | reverse complement strand
TACTTGTGTACGTGTATCCAAATCGAATCGCTCCATCCACTCAACTAGAAAAGGAGCAGACCATAAGAAACGATTGTCTACTCAAAAAAATGAAAATTTAGATCTTTCTAAAGTTTCAAATAAAACTGTTGACCAAGTTACATCGTCGGTTCGCAACAACCCCCCTAACACCAACCCATCCGGTATGTGTCCACCTCCTTTGAACAATTTTTTGTTGGAAAATTTTACTGATGGCAATCTCAACAAACCGTTATTCGATAATGGAACCGACTCGATGGCACAACAACAACAACAACAACCAAATGGTAGTACCAATTGGCTCGATGCACTATCATCATCTACTGGTGGTGTACCTCCCTCGTTGGATCAACTTCTTAATTCGGTTTTTATCAATCCTGTGACTCTTGCTCCATGCTACAATAACAATGAGACTAATAATGGAGTCCAAAATTTACCCGCTTTGCCAAAGTTTTCCAACAAAAATGTGGAGAATGGCGTTGTTGGTGATACTACACACACTGACGACGTTTCACTCAATTTCCTCCCCAACAATATGCCTATGAACACATTGAATAGTATGGGAGTTGCTGCTCCAAATCTGAACAACAAAGTTGTTAGAAATGTTGCAATTGCCACAACAAATTTTGCCAATAACGCTAACACCATTAATACGGGAAATAACGGCCAAAATGTGAATATTAACAACATCATAGCAGGAAAAGTTGAATCGCTACTGCACACGAATAACCTCAAAAATGTCGTTAGAAATCACGGAGGAAGTCTTCGCAAGACTTCTACAGTCAAAAGTAACCGAGGAGTCAATGGTCAAAGTTCCAACATTCCAAACAATAAGAACAACAGAGGAGTCGTCAATGGTCAAAACATCAATACCGCTGCTCTCGCCAATCTTGCCATGTGTGGACAAAACATTCCAAACGGACATTTGAATACGGCCAACTATTTCGCACCATATGGTACCACCAACGTTCAACCAACTAAAAGAAGCGAATTTAACAACTCCACGTTGTTTAATATCCAAAACGAGAATATTGATTTGAAATCGACCAGTATTGTATTGAATTCACGTTATCGATTGATGAAAATGCTTGGAAAAGGATCGTTTGGAAAAGTAGTTTATTACAAAATGGATTGATCCATTTCTAGTATTGAATTGATGTTATTGTTGTTGTGTAGGTGTTTCGAAGTTATGACCTTGTTGGACAACGTTATGTGGCTGTCAAGGTGATCATGTCAGACAACAATGCATCAATCAATCAGTCGTTGATTGAAAAATCTATTCTCCAAGAACTCAACCTACACGACCATAACAAAAGTCATGTGGTGAATTTGTTGGATGATTTTATGTGTGGCAATCACAGATGTTTGGTGTTTGAGTTGTTGAATATGAATTTGTTCGAAGTGTTACAAATGACACATGGGAATGGACTCGATTTGACCACCATTAAAACTATCGCGTTGAAACTACTACTTGCGATGACTCTACTGTACGATCACAATATCATTCATTGTGATTTGAAACCTGAGAATATTATGGTGTCGAAAGATTGTGAAGGTTTTGTCAAGTTGGTCGATTTTGGAAGTTCGTGCAAAGTTGGTGGTCAAATCTACAGCTACATACAAAGTCGTTTCTATCGTGCTCCCGAGGTGATGCTTGAACTCAACTACTCCAAACCTATCGACATATGGAGTTTGGGTTGTCTACTTGCGGAGATGTCTACGTGTGAACCGTTGTTTTGTGGTCGAAATGAGATTGATCAAATGGCTCAAATTGTACACTACCTGGGGTTTCCACCGTTCGATATGATAGTAAAGTCGAAAAAGGCGCACAAATTTTTTGTCTACAATCTTGTTAGCTCGAATCATGATTTTGTGGAAGATAACTCAATCAATTTTCGAGGACCATTCTCCAGATCAATCCGAGACTATCTACTCAACAACAAATCCAACAATTCATCTTACGGTGGTGTCAACGATGGTCTCGTCTATAGAGGACCTTCGATAATTGATGATTCGTTCGAGAATTTTCTGTATTCTATGCTCAACTACAATCCCGACAAGAGAGCCAGCCCATACGATCTCTTGTTCCATCCGTTTATTTTCAATGTGGTCTCACTTCAGATGAATGTGTCCGAGAGTGTGAGACATATGGATTTTGCCATGTTTCGTGCCATGGTTCAACAACATCGTTCTGGACATCTCAAAAACAACAACAACACCAACCACGATGTTGTCAACAAATCAACATCTGATTGCTCATCTGTCGTTACAAGCGATAGTGTCTCTCTTCAACCACCTGACAACTTCTCCAACGGCTATCCCAACAACTATTATTCAAACGGTTATTATTTGAATGGGTTTATGGTGGGTGGTGGTATTGTACAATTCCCGCCACCACCATTAGCAACTACAACAACTACTACTTGGATTCCAACTACCCAAAATCCATTTGATAACACTTTGGCAGCGTTGGCAACTGAGTTGTCCTATCCAAGCACATTCCCATCAGACACTTATTTTACCTCGAATGCTATAAACAGAAACAATTTATTACCCACTCAACAACCAATTGTTGAATCCACTTCTGCTACCACCATCACCGACAACACCACCACAAACCCATTCCTAACATTTGATAATATTCGACCGGAAATCAATCCTTTCTTTAATGTGGATACCAACAATGCCACCAGTAACAGTCCTTCCACTGTTACTCCTTGTAACAACATCAAACACTTCCAATCGATGGCTATTCACGACAATCCCCAACCAAATGTCAATATACTGCCACCAACAGGCAATATCTCTCAATCATGCATGTATCCAATGTCTGATTATAACACCAATATTCAAAATGATGTTTTTCCCAACACCGAAACTTATACCCAATTTCCAGCTGTCAATAGAATCCCTCGCACCCAAAACTACAATTACACTTCGTGCTATCCAAAAAATGCTGTCTATGGTGAAAAGTCAGATACTTTGCTCACTTTTTATGTACCTGGGGTTCGGTTGAAACCCATTCCAGTCAACCACAACAACAATTACAAATAGCCACTCCTAGCTAGATGTCTACCCCTCGTACTTTCCTGTCTACGTTACTAACTTTTTATACAGATTTATAGTTTGTAAATTCTTTTTTTTTCTTGTTGTTTTATGTTACGAAAGCGATTTTTTTGCGCAAAAAAAACACAATTTGGCCACCCACCCACCCCACGTCTACGAAACAACTAACATTTCTAATCTAAGTTAATATTGTACATACATGTCGGCTGTTTCTAGATGCCTCTAAATAAAATAGTATTATAACTTGAAAAATCGTTATCATATTGATGTGATCAACAACTTACATTTACATGGTATTTACATATGTACATGGTATTTACACCTGTACATTGTATTTACATCTTTTTACATGGTATCCACATCGTATTTACATGGTATTTACATGGTATTTACATCTATGTACAGGTGCACATAGAGATGAGATGGTTAGGGATAGGTTTTTTTGTTTTTGTTGTACCCAGCTTTGTCGAGCAACTAGTAAATTGTACGGAATTTTGGAGTTATCGCTGTTTGTGGTAATGATGACAACAGCTTACTGAGTTAACTCCTATGAATGTGATGGAAGTAGTTGGCTCGAGTAAAGTTTTCTATTGAAGGGAACCATTGGATAGGATGAGTCATCCAAAATATGGAAAAGGATGACCAAAATAGAAATAATGTCCTTCCACTAGGTTCCATATGGTAATTCCCTCTACCCCTCCCCAAAGAGAACTGAAAAGTGAACTTTTTCAGTTCGGTGTACCCATCCCAAATCTCATTCTCTATGTGCACACTCGATAAACGTCGCGTCGAATTACAAGTTTAAGGCGGTGTTACAACCTTTGTTTGGACGCGTTTAATCACACTTTTTAGAGGTGTGATTCTAGTGGTTTGGTGGCAAAAACTACCACTACGACGATTGTATATCTTTTTTTTCAATTTAAACAAGCAGTGAAACCTTGGAAATTTTTACAGTTTCCCCTCTTTTGACACCAACACTCAGCTAAACATCAATACCCACCCTAACACCTATTTAAGTGAGAGACAAGGTTGTTAAAGAGGAGATAAGTCTCGTTGGTGAATATCTACAAGTTCCGATTTAGTTTCATTCACGGAAGCGTTCTTTAGTTTGAATCCAAGGAACTACGCTATGTTTATCTAGCCTGAGCGTAACACCCAAGTTCAGATTCAAGTAGTTGGCAAAATGTGGGCCACATTTGGCAACTTTGTTGCAAAATAATTATCTTTTTTTTTACACAAGTGATTAGTTTAGATTAGCGAGTCTTTTTGTTTATATAGTAGAAAACATAATTGTGTCTCATTTATTTCACACCTAGATCTAAGGAATACCCGCCCAATCATAACCATTGAACATATCATCTCCACGTTTGTGATCAGATGTTATTTACCCCTTCAAACTCTTATGTTTTGAAATTAATGAAAAGAATGTATGAGTTGTTAGAGCAATACGGTAATGGTAGGTTTTAGGTTGGTGTAAAATAGTTTTCACACATTATAACCTGACAAAGTTCAAACGGATTTCAATAAAGTCATACTAAAATTTTGTATTATACACATAATTTAAATGATCCACAGCAGAAAATATTCAAATTACAGTACTTGAAAGTATTGCTAAAAAGGTTAGTTTATGAAAATATCCACCAAAATGGGACATTTATAAAGGCTATTTTTTGTCACAACATTTATTTCTAAAGCAAGCATCTGTGCAGTTGTACATACAGTCAGTGGGGCAGTTCGTGAGAACAATCTCATTGGAATTGCTAAGATAATGCCCATCATCGGAGTTTTGTAGCTCAGTTTCGATGGCTAAATATTTATGCATCTTCACAATGATGTGAAAGCTAAACAGAGTTACGTTTTGGCGAGGTAAAATAGTTGATTTCGGTCGGAGCGCAACAATAACTTGGACACATGTTGGTATCACAGTTGTCGGAACAACTTTGAGGGCATTCTTTAGTAGTGGTTTCGGGCGAAGCGCTCATTTCTGGCATGATTGGAAGGGGTGGTGATGGTGGTATTATCGGTGGAGGTTGAGGATTTTCCACCATAGCATTTTGTTGTTCCATAACCACATTATTGAGTTTGTTAAAGAAGGATTCTTTGAGCAAATCGACTGCTTCCTTCTCGGGATGACAACATTTTGGGTCGCATTGGGGAAAACACGCTGGGGGACATTCAGCATCATTCGGGCATATATTAGGTAGAAAACTGTCAACAGATTTGATTTGTGCTACTAAATCTCATGTTGATAAAAGATGACTAATATAGAAACTAAAAAATACCATTTATTGGATCGACTGGAAGAGTTCTTGCTACACAACATTCAGAAGGACAAGGTGGAATACAATTCTAGAACAAAAATTGACTCTAAAAACGACTACATTTCGTACCACCGAACAAAGCGCATCGCATGGAATTGGAGAAGGTTTCCTGGGTCGAATCTGACGAACCACAGGCAAACAACAATACTTGGGACAATCACTCGTACAAAGTCTAAAAATATAACTTATTAATTATGGTCAAAAAAATCCAAAAAACTACCTTCTACAATGAAGTCGACAATTGTGTCGTTTATCAAGCAATTGTTTAGGAGTAGATTTCTTTTTAGGTGCAGGTTTTTTCTCTTCAAAACGAATTAACAATCCACCCACCACTCAACAAAAACTACTTGTTTTAGTAGGAACTTTGTGTAGTTTTTTAGGTTTCTTGACTTTTTTTATAATTTTGACATTTTCTTTACAGCAGAATGAGTTATATAATATCCAAAAGATTAGAAAAACGATACTTTTACAGAATCCACATGTGTGTTTACAATTTTTTTCCATCAACGCAGGAGACGACTTACAAACTCCATTATTTTTCAACTCTTTGCACTCTTTATAAACATCCACACAAGCATTCTTCGGCTCTACATCAATTCAACAAAAATAACATATATGCTGTTCACTTTTGATGGTTTTGTTGTTCTCCCTGTTTCCTTCATCTACTCACCAACAAGCATTCAATATAACTTTTGTAATAAATCAAAAAACCAACCTATAGTATCCACAATAGTCTTTAGTATTTGTTGTTTGGCTTCGTCAATTTTACTAGCTAAAATTGAGAGAAAATGTGTAAGAATTCACCATCCCAGATGTGGTTGTTTTTTATCAATTACTCATGGACGATTTTATAAACTCAGATAAAATATTTTGTAAACCATCATCCCCATTATTTTCATCTAAAAATAGCTCAAACTATTACTCCAATCCAAAAAATATACTCTTTTCAGATGTAGAAGTATTTCGTAAAAACGTGAGCGAGGGAGGCAACAATTTTTCGTCCTTATTATTGGCGCCAGTAGAATTCAAGTTGTTGTAGTTGTTTGATAGCGGAGGAGAAGAAGATGGACTATTGTTTACCACAGTGCCACTTTGTTGCATGATATTTTTCACCATATCCATCAGTGATGTGGTATTCGAAGGTGTGGGAGTGGATTTACTGTTGTCATCAATAGTTGATTTTTTCTGGGGATTATTTGAGAGGTCAAATTTTTGGGTGAGAATTTTTTCAATACTACTCTCCAGAAGCTTATCCAAGTCGGTGTTAGGCAAGGTCTCGGCCGTATTTGTCACCCCAAAAAAAAGATTCCCACCTAACATAATCACTATAAGAATGGTAGTTGTATGCGGTGTGATTTTGGAATTTTTGTAGTCCTTCATCGAACATGTATTCAACAAAATAACTAATTTTATTCAATTTTTTCAAGAGAATATATTCTCTCAGAGCAATCAAAATGTTGACACCTCTCCAATAGACGCTAATGCAAACCTTAGTATCGCGGTCGCTTGGAGTCCGCAACCCATTGCTAGGATAACAAACTTTATTTCCATTTAAAAATTCGAAAAATATGCAAAATTAAGTCCAATTTCTTCCCAACTCATCCCACAATTTATTTTGGCATCCATTAAATTTTATTCCTTCCTCAACACAATTTCACAATTATAATAACAAACTACGAACAAATGATAGCATTGAAGAAAAAAGAATATTGTAGCATCGGAAAAACCGGTCTTATTCACACCCACTTAATTAAATAATAAAGAGAAATAAAAGAGAACAACAGAATAATCGCTCTATTTATGCGCAAGCAATACAAAGGGACTTTGCCATGTCTATAACACCAAAAGTGAGATATGGAAGCTACCTGAATTTTGTTGATAGCGAAAAATTGCCTGATCGCTGGTCGAGCAGCTCCAAACATCCACGTTACAGGATGGAAGCATCGTGTTTGAAATTTACGCTAGAATGGGCAACTCCTCCTCTACGTTCCGAACGTGATTTTTTCTGTATAAAAGGCAACCAATCGGTGAATCTTTCGTGTGGTGTGTTCTATTACGAGAACACCATCGACAAAAACAACCAACACAACTCCGAATTGAACGCAATCTATGGATTCATCAATAGTGGCTACGATTCACGTATGTGTCATCGTTATCTACTGGAGCAACCAATTTATCATGGTTTGACGGGCTCGGTGTCCACATTGGAGTGTAGTCAAATCAAATTGGGACCTTCTGTTTGTGCCGGAGACACAATTGGATGTGGAATTGATTTCTCCACTCAGAAAGTATTTTTCACCTACAACGGTGAATATTTGGGTGCAGCATATGCGGTTGTTAGTGTATTTCATCATGTGGTTAAATTCAAATTTTAAATTGAAATAATAGAATAGCGTTTATTTTCCTATAATTGGATTTGACAATGGCCAAATTACAGCCACCACCAATTTTGGCGCATCTCCTTTCGTATTCAACATTGATGCATACGTTCAAGTAGGTTTGTTGACCACACGATCAATCTACCTATCGTTTTGGTTGTTTAGAGTAGTATCGAGTCGGTGTGTAGTTCAGTTCGAAATTTTCAGCCTTCTTTTGATATTCACGCCAAAATTGCCAGGTTTTTAATTCATCTTTTTCAAATCTTAGCTAATTCATTAGACACATGTACAATTATCTGATCTACTATGGATATAATTCGACCGCACAAGAATTAAAAAAAACCAAATGGCTCCAAACATCCACCAACGATATGGATTGTGAATTTAGGAAAAGTACAATTGGTTATGAAATTTCATGTTTTGGTGAACGACTTTATTTTTGATAGAAGTGCTTACTCACATTCGAAACAAACACACTTACGACGCAATCAATCTCATAAACGAAAAATATGCTGAGCAACTTTCGATAAATTCAAAAGTTTTGATGGATTTGTTATTTTTTCAATTTGTGGACAGTTGTCACGAGTTGAACAGTTGTACGGTCGATAATTCAGACAGTTGTAAAATGTATGGTTTGTCAATCGTTGACTTGAACGATTATCTCTTGATTTAGAGAAGACGAAGAGAAAATCATTCCAACGCAATATCTTTGTGATCTAATTGAGTCACAAAATTTTGAGGCCGATTTTCCCAAATGCGATCATGAACGATTCAACATTGTGTGTACTCCAAAAAGTCAACACGAATGTAGCTCAAACAACTCTGAGTCGCTGAGTGTTAGTTTTGTAACTTCTTTTTTTAGGGCAAGCATATTTGAAGTGTTTGGAGAAAACGTTCAAATACGCGAAACTACTGAAGAATCATCTCGATTCCAACATCAAGACACTGAATTTTTACGAAGAGCGTGTCAAAGTTTTGAAAAGTTTTTTACAAATCAAAGTATTAGAGTGATAATTTAGCGTGTGATGTGTTTGATGGCCTACTCCACGATGGAAGAGTTTGATTGTCCAGAGTTGATCTCGAACGAGTCGCGAAATGATTTGATTCGAACTGTAAATGAGTTCATTCTAAGTGAGCACACATAGTTGGGGTCTCATTTGTTATAGAATTTTGTTTGTAGAATGTTCCTGCAATGATATCGATCCACCGAAACCCATTTTGACTCAGTTACCACTCATATTTAAGAATTATGTACGCAATTCTGGTAAATGGAAAAGTCCGCGATTGGCACCATTTTCCTTATCAGCATTCTGTCTAAATACTCGATGAAATGAAGTCTTATTAGTTTTTTATTGAGTTGATGTTTTTCTAATAAATTTGTGATTTTTTACGTAATATATGCGGTGAAAAATGAGCTAAAGTATTACTTCTTGTATTGTTGTGCTGTTTTGATAGCTGAATATTTCGATTTATTGGTCGTAAAAAAAGAAACATAAAATTTGTATCATAAAGAGTTGTTTAGAAAAACACTTTTTTAGTGTATATATTTTTTCTAAACAGTTATATTAAATACAAACTATGTTGTGACGGATTTTGTGTGAAAATTTGAGCATGAAAAAATTATTTCTATTTAAATTGCCAAATTTCATTATTGAATGAGTGTGTGAGTCTACATAAAAACAACTAGCACTATAAGTGGACAGCTCAGAGTGTGACACTCGCATGAAAATCATTTCTGTCGATTGTGCTAATCTTGCTGAGTTAAGACTATTAGTTAAAAATTCGATGTATGTATATATTCGTCAAGATTATCAATCAAATTGTTGAGTAACTAAATTTATGAGTTCAACCATTTTGCTGCTTTTAATCGAGAAAAATACATTATTTTTATAATTATTGGTTCAATATAAAAACGTTTCTTCTGCGGATGCATCTGTTTTATATCAATTTTACTATAGGTTATTAACAACAGATGATTTAAAGTAAAAATAAAAAAAGTAAATGATCGATTGCGTTTTTTCGATACTAACAAAATGACGACATAACTAAAATTTGCGCAATAGTATTGTTGTTTTATACGATTATTGTTTGTTAGTCACTTTGTGTAGATTAATACATAAGTAGGGTTTATTCGTGGTAGACGTTACGATTAATGTCATTCCTGGATGAGGTATTTTTTGGTTTATAAATAAACATTTTTTTCGATTGATTCTTGTTAGGCTGTTGCTGTGTTGATAGGAAGTGATCCTAGATTTCATGCGATTTTTGCACCCGTCTCATTCCTAATATCTCTCGTTGTATTGTAATTGTTAGAAAAATATAAATAATAATAGTAGAAGAACGATCTTTGTTTTAACAACAACGTGTTAGAGTAATAATCAACTCTGTGTGTGCCACATACAAATACTATCCCCAACCAATAAGGTATGACAATGAGTTCAACTCATCGATGAAATTATATTTATGGCAGTAATTATGCAAAAAATCCTGATGCTGCACCAATATTTCAATGTTTGCTTCTAATTCCATTCATATCAAGTGGGTGTTGTGTCATATTAGAATTTCTTTACGACTTTTTGTATAAAGATCTGTATGTGTACATAAACAGATATGAACTCATGCAAAAATTCAAATTCAGACCAACACTCAGTAAAATAACGTTGTGTGCTGTTGTATCCTCATTGTTTCTGCTGCCTTGGACGTTTCTTTTTCCGGTAAACAAAAATTTCGTTTATTTTTTTAGATTTTATTTCGTTTTCCAGACTTCCTACAACAGATATATGCATCATTTTTGTGCATTCTTCTTTTTCATCA
>JAODKO010065774.1:0-10597 GCA_027576895.1 Sciades mastersi | reverse complement strand
ATGCAAGATTGGGGTGAATTGTTGATGGTATCGTTGATGTAGGGTTGAGCTGTGCCTGCAGGACAATACGCACCAGCAGGACATCTGTGTGGAAGTGTCAAAAAATTGTACACTATATCAGTGTTGTTTTTTTTGTTGTTGGATGCCGATTCCAATATAACAATTTCGTTTGATCCTGTAGCCTATTGTGTGTACACAACGTCAACACAACCATTGGTGGTATCACTAGTGTTATTACCTCCAAACAGTAGTAGCCTTCAGGACAAGGAGATGAGGGTTGAAGTTGGGCGTAGCCGTTGCACACAAATCCAGCTGGACATGGGAAACATCCAAGTCCGTAGTAGCCTGGTTTACATCGTGTACAATAGAAGCCAGTGTTACCTTCAGACGACGCTATACCGAATCCATTGGTGCAATCGCTGATAATGTCGATTTTTTGGAGATACGATAACAATGTTATACCATAGGTGAGTTTTTGGTTGATAATATTCAGAGTGGCCGCCGACGATATGATGTGATGGTTTTTAAAGATGAACAACAATTGGAAGGGGCATTTTTTGGTGAAATACACATACACCGTGTGTTCACAGGTGACAACAAGTCGGTGGTTGGTGGGGTCAAAATCGAATCCAGGAATGTTTGTCGATTTTAGACTGTCAAATTCAACCTTTTAATCAATCAATCAATCAATCAATCAATTCATTCATTCATTCATTCAATCTACACCCAACTATACTAATAAGAAATACTTTGAGAGGACTAAATTTGTAGTCAATGGACAACGAACATTGTGTTTCACCAGACATATAATCAATCATAACTATTCGATAGGTTTGATTGTACTGTATAGAGAGTGGTGATTGTGAGCACAACACCACCAATATGTTTGTGATATAGTCGTTAAAGTTGGAGACTGCAATGCAGTTGTTCAATTTGAATGTTCTTGTGAGTGTGACCGAAAAATCGTTCAATATTTTGTATTCTTTTATGTGTGTGGATATGTTGTGAGGAAAATGGGTAGATAGAATGATGTGATCATTTTTGAAGGCTCCAATCACCCATATTTTAGACGATTCAGTGGAATCGTATTGGTTCCACGACCACAATCCATCAATTTCAACACTAGTCAACATCGAGCTCATGTTGAATGTGACTGTGGGTATGTGGATCACTTCAAAAATGCACAATCTCAAATAGTTGATCAAACCTGGTTGGGTGACCACATACAAGTATTTGTTGTCCAAACTGATACCAGCTTGAGTCAACAACGGTTGATCACCAACATGGATAATGGAATGTTTGGTGGAAGTCGAATTGGCACCATCATACAAATCCACGATAGTGATAGCTGAAGCCGAAAATGATCCCGAAGGAATCCGAAAATGAGACAGGTAAATCATGTGGGTTTTGTCTGGTGAGAAAAATGCAAAAGGATGCTCATAATTGTGTCCGTAATACAGTAGAGAACGATGTACGGTGTTGTTGGACAACTCTTGCATATAGTCCGATATAAAAAAACTCATATCTTCTCGGTAGATGAGATTGATTTTGAATCCATCACTGCTTCCATTTCTGTAGAATATTCTACCTGCGTGGGTGAACAACCACACATCAAGATTCAAATGATTCACCAATATGTAGGATTCGGAGGGAGTGATACTTGTGGCCAAAGTGGGATAAATAACTTGAGAGGACATCAACGAAGGTTGCAAAAGCCTTTCAATATCAAACGCAAACCCCTCCACAACATCCTCCAACACATTGTTACCATTTTCGCTACTGTACAGTTCAAAGTAGAAAGAGTTGGACGAACTGAAACCATACCTAAACCAACTCGATCAACATTTGTTTCCACATTTTACAACCATTTAACTCTCTCTCAAAACTACTTATTTTGTATTCAATTATGATATACTTGACAATGGAGGAACCAAGAGTCCACGAAGACACATCGAATGACGAAATTGGATGGGCAGATTGACGATCTCCAATGTCAAAAATGTAGGGCTCACCAAAAATCAAACACGCCAACATATTGCCATCGTTCGACAATTGACAAGGTCTATAGTTGGTGGGATCTTTATCAATGTTGGCGATTTCCATAACAACATTTTCCACCGTAAAATTGCCACACTTGGCCCAAGCGTCAAACACATTGCTGTCAGGAGAGGAACTTTTACTGTTGAGTGTTCGTTTGTTGAGATCGTACTTCATGTGACAGAATATATCAAAATTGATATTGTAAGAGAGCGAGTTGGTTTTGCCAAATAGTGCCATTGATGAAAAGTGTGTTTGACGAATCACAATATGACCATTGTTGGGTGTCAACAGTAGTCCATCCATTTGGTTGTTCTTACAGTTGTCCAAGTAGACATTGACGAGATGAGTGCAATTGTACACATTGCAATATTTGATGCATCCTCCATCGAAAAGGCCCAAAAGGGTGGTTTCTTTGGCCACAATATCTTTGGGTGGAATAAGCGACTGTGGAGACAGCACTTCAGTTAGATTGGTTTGTTCTCTGGAATGGTTACTATGATGTATGATCTAGGTAGAATGGCTTAGATAGGTATTCTAATGTGTTGAATACCTTCCAAGGAGTGACTACACTGGTAGAGTTGGTATATAACGATAGAATTCGATAAATTGGTGACTCCGACAGCCAAACAATAACTTTTAATGGATTGTAGCTTCTGGTTACAGGTCTGAGTGTGACTAGCGAGTTGGTGATTTTGAGTGGAAGTGAGTTTTTGTCAATTTTCACTAACACCGAAACGTTCCCAATGTTGGAGAAGTTTTTCACTGAATCTACGACAGAAAAATCAAACGATTATTTGGACGAAAAATAGCAAAAATTACGCTCACAACTTATGTTAGAATCAAAGTTGGGGGTGGTGGTGGTGGTCAATAAAACATAATTGTTTCTGTTTGCATCACATTTTAATAGAATAATAGCATGTCGATTGTCCACCAAAATGTTCCCCTCCGCAAGTTTACAGTTGTTACCAAAATGAGTCCAATTGTAGGCGAACAAAAAGCAAGTCGTATTGACAACAGAGGAATAGTTGCCGTTGACAATTTCGGCCAACAACAACTTTTCTTGAGATCTAACATACCATTTGACTAGTAGTTCTGTGCCTTGGTGGTGGTTGTGGTTGTAATCGATCGCATGTTCCCATTGATGTTCGCCATAGTTGGTGGCGATGTAACGTCCATTGGGGTAGAGTTTTGGAAAATAAATATCGCCCGCAACTGGCGTCGTAGTTTCGTTAAGGATGATCCAAAAAATCACTGAAAATATTCCCCACACCATACAGCGTTACATTAATAGCAAAATGCACAGGTCGAAACGATCGTGGTGTCAACCGTCTATATGGAGACACGAAAAAAATTCATAATACGCTCAAAAAACCACATTTTATAAGAATCAAAAATCTCTTAACCAATAAAAAGAGAGAAAATGAGAGAAAAAGAGTTTTTTCGCCACAACACATTCTGGCACGCTTCTCCACATAACGCTCAAATGTGACAAACCACATTGTCACCCAAACAATACTCCTCAACACATGCCGTTGTCACACCATTACACAAACCACGTATATCAATTATATATTGGAGATTGATTTGATTGGTTGGTTGATGGTAGAAACTATGGAATCAAATTCTGTGATTTCAACAAGTTGGCTGCCACATCGTTGATTATTCGAAAACGAGTCGGACCCAACAACACACCTCCATACCATCGTGTCACAACCACAACCACATTGTCAAGAGTTTTGATTTTGTTGATCATAATCATCAATTTCCTACCAGCGCCAGTCTCGCCATCATCGTCAAAATCACTTTCAACTTTGCCACTAATGGGATGCTTAAGTCTAACAAAAAAACATTGAACCATCGAATAGATCGATTTCTCATACTTATAAACCATTATATTGTGAGTTGCTTCAGCGACATGTTTGTCTTCCAAAATTTGTTGCTGGAACAAAGCCACATCACTCAAATGTTCAATTCTAGCGAAATGAGCTTGAAAAACGCTCTTCTTGAATGTGTATTTTTCTCCATGGATTATAATATTGGAGTGTTTGGTTGATGATGGATTTTTTTTGACAGGTTTTATTGGATTGAAAAAATCAGTAATTTTATTGGTTGAAGTTTCTACTTCTAGTTGAGATTGCTCTTCTTGTTTGTCACTATAAATCACATTATTGGAGGTGGTGAAATGGTTGGATGCAAGCGTCTTGAATTTGTTGATCAAATCAAATAAAATATTTTCACCCGCGTGAGCTTGAGTGAACTTTTTTAATTCATCTTTTATTTGACGATTCACCGCTTCGTTATCGTTATATTGGTCGTTGTTGTTGGATAATTCGGTAGTTTTCAAATTCACCTCAACTTCACCCTCTGGATAGGTGTGAGGTAGGTGTATGGTGAGTGAAATGTTGGTGTTTTCTTCCAATCGATAAACAACCTCACGAGTGGATTCACACACTTCGACAAACGTGTCAAAAATGGATTGAATCACTTCCAGCTCCATTGAGATCGGATCCATTGGGATCAAGGTTAACCTGTCGCTTAGCAACCCAATCAATTGACGATTAATATAAAGTTGGAGGTAATAGTTTCGAGTTGGATCGGTTGATATCGTCAAATAATACATTTTTATTTAAAACTTTGTTTTATCGATAAAAAAAATTATTTTAAAATTGGGAAAAATTGGTAATATTTTTTGGCGTTAAAACAATCCAAGATATTTGCTCTAATTGTCTTGTGTGTTAAAAACAATTCCAACGTTTTATCGTTTCTTATTCCCAAAAGAATAGAAATTTTGTTGAGCAACTCCATAGAGATAAAATTTATAAAATTACACTTATTATTAATAAAGCAAATTTTATTTCTAAATTTGATGAGATAATGAAGAGGTAGGAAATCGTTCAAATGTGTTTGTTTGTTGAATTTTCTGATTTAAAAAAAACGATTTTATCGCCCATAGAGCTCAATTGGATTAACCACTTTACTGTGGTGTTTGTAGAGCCATATTTATTCGTTTAAACACCACATAATAGGATAACAGATATAAACGGATTAAGTGATTGTGTAAAAATGGGGATAGAGGCGGGCACAAGCGATCATTCAACAAACGACTGCGTGAACGTAAAAATGCGTTGGAATGTGAACAGACAATTTTTCCTCAATCTCGCTGTTGTTGTGATAGCAGTTCTATCGGCGTACTGTAAGTTTTATCTCGGATAGATTGATACATTGTGATGATGGCAAGTGTAGGCATTTACGATTACAACACTCAAAGCTGCTCTCTCAAATTCAGATTTCTGACTTTTTGCAACATAGATGGATTTCCTAAAGGTCATGAAGGACACAGTGATCGCTTGGATAACAACGAACAACTCAAAATGGTTTATGTATCTATTATATATATAGTTATGTAAGTAGAGAGATAATTGTACAAAATAGACCATATTCAGACATGGAGATAGAGCGTATTCGTCTAAAAATTTCACTCAACTTGATAAACTCATTTCGCGCCCTAATATCAGTTGTAAAGTGGACTCATTTATTTCGGTCGAGAAGGTGCACAATCGAATCGAACAAATGGAAAAATGGTTGCTCAATTTTGGTCACATCAAAATCAACACCAAAAACTCGTCAGAATTGGAAAATTTGGCCACATTTCCATACAACTTTAGTGACACTTGTGTCGACGGAGCACTCACACCTCGCGGACTTGTTCAAATGTTTTATCTTGGCGAGTTTTTCGATAAAAAATACCACAAGAGATACAACATCTTTCTACGTACAACCAACAAATTACGTACTCGTTTGAGTGGTTTAGCATTTGTGGCCGGTCTCCTCAACAACACCTACAACCAACTTGTTTCCACCATGAATATACCAAACGTTCATGTGACAATTGTTGACGAAAAGACAGGTTTATTGCTTCAAAGTGATTCCTTTATCAATTCTCCTCTCATTTGTACTCGTATGTTGAATAAATGGGACAACTTTTCGCATAATTCCATCTCGTCGGAAGAATTCCTCAATCTATACCGCGAAATTGTACTAGATAAAGAAGTGCATGAAATATTCGATAACAACGATCCACTCGACAACTCCAGTATAATCTATAATATCCATATGCTATCCAAGTTGTTTCATCAAATTAGACAAAAAGTTTTTAATTGTGATAATAATATGGTTTAGACTTGTCGAAAGAATCTACATTATGAATTGTCATCATCGTATCAATGTGGGGGATGATTTGGGTACAAAATTGTCACAAAAAATGCAAATCAAACTCATCAAACTAGCCGATCTACTCATACAAAACAAACAACATTACATGGATCCAGAAGCTCAAGTTAGAATGATCATGTTGAACTTTTTCAGAAATGTAGAAAACACTCAAGCAATAAATGATATTTCCCGAGGATATTTGCCAATTTTTGTGGACAGTACTCACGATACCACTTTGTTGCCATTGATTATGGCGCTAAAACTACCCACTTCCTACCACAAATGGCCTCCATTTGCGTCTAGACTCACGTTGGAATTGTGGGATGATCTCTACCTTCGAATTCTTCATAATGGGGTTGATGTGACTTGTGAGTCGGAATTGTGTGAAGAATCTTGCCGCCAAAATCAAAATCGTTGCCTCTACACCAACTTTAAACAACTCTATCTACGTGGAAACAGTCACGATCAGTTGGTTCAAGATTTCCTCGATAATCACTGCTAACACACTTATTACTTCGATTTAGAATTGTTGTTCATTATTACGTTTGTTATCGTTAATTTTTCTCATTAGATTTTGATTAATTCTGCCGAAAAATAAACTCTATCTAGATGCTAGAATAACTTGAATTAAATTCTACTACAAAACTTCATTTTTTTCTAGCCAGAAATGATAAACTGAAGAACTCTAAAAGTATAAACTAATCATTTAAGATTCAATTAATAATGGAAAGAGTAGATATATGTGAAAATAACAAAAATTATTAATAGTGGTGGTTATAACAAGTTGGTTGGTTAACCAGCTCCAATATGACTAAAAACACCAATCTCATCACCAGCAACCACATTGAAGGTTTCCTCTCTGCCAATGGTCACATATTCGTAGTTGTGTGTGATGTAGCAGGAGGAGAGTGCCGACTGGATATCTGGTTGTCGTTCAACCAACGCTTCAACTAAGATAGCTACCGAGGTGGCTCTCGGTAGAAAAAGTTGTACATACGGCACATAGTACATATCTCGGATCGGTCCAAGCAAACGCACATTCACAGGAACCGCAGTTCTATACGGTGATTTCAGGTAGAAATAGTCGCGTACAATGTTCAAGTCCATGTGGTAGTAGTAGGGAATATTTAGATGGGTTTTGGGATCACAATCGATCACCTTGATGTCGTAATGGATGTGGATATCACACGACAAAGAGTTGTTGTCTTCATCACCATTGTTATTTTGTTTCGCCATTAGAATGTCGACAACATGAGGGAAACCACATCCTCTCACCGCCCAATTCGCACAATCCACCACAGCATTTGGTGTGTAACAACGACAACTGGGATCGTTGCACACTTTCAAATTGATCACAATAGAACAATCTCGAAACACTTTCGAGAGCAAAAAAAGCATAGTACTTCGTAGAGCAGCACCGTTGGAAACTTTTTCAAGCGATTTCCCCGCCACCAACTCATCCACCAACTGTTTCCACTCGTCACACTCGTAATCATCTAGAAGTTGTTTGTACTCGTTGTGCATCAGGTTCGCATAGAAATTGTACAAACGTTCCACCCCAATCAAATCGACACTTTGAAGTTTTTGCACAATTCCAAGCACTCCAAATGGACCCATGTGGTTGGGATGAAAGTATTTTTTGGCGAGTATATACTCTTCGTTCCGGCAACATTTGTGTAGTGGCGATAGGAGACATTCTTCGGGAGGTGTGCTATCACAGAGATTCGCCTCATAGCCGATACATTTCATGGTGCGAGCAAACATTTTGTTCATGCGTTCGATGGGTTTGTCAAAAAACACACATCCCATATCGTCACTATCGAAACCACTCTCGGTGTAATAGCTACAATTGGAATCCAACTGCAGTATGTGAACCAACAACTTTTTCAACTGATTATTCTCATCGACACCAAAACTGTTGTGTTGAGTTAGTGCAATTTTGTTGTGAAATAGTTTCAAATTTTTGTTGGATTGTTCAAACAACGCATCCACCGCTTGAGTGACTTGGTGTAGATCGTGTGAAAACAATTTTTGAGGACAATACCCATCCAAACGTTTCATCTCGTAGTCGCTACGTCCATTGGCCGCTTTCACATGTTTGTGCATGCAATACCGACACAGAATACATTTGTAGGGACAGAATCGTGGCGAAACAAACTGTTTATTGGCCACAAATCCATATTTGGGTTTGATTTCGATCATTATTGAGGATGTGTTGGTGAGTGTGTTGGACGCTCCAACGTAACCATTGTAGTTGGTCATATTTTTGATCATTGTACCGGTGGATCGCTCCCGAATGTGACTGTCTTTTTGACGCAAACGAGATCGATTCTGTTCAAGTGATGCATTCAGCTGTTCAGCCAGTTGGTGATCAATCTCAATCATATTCTCCTCCTCCAACAAATACTTCTTTGGGAGTAGCTGTTTGAGAATAGCCGAATGGAATTGACTGATTTTTCGGTTGTCGATTGTGGTTTTATCCTTGGTGATCCCATGGTAAATTGGCAGTTGGCCATTGTTGTCGTAGTGGCATTTGTTAACTCTCAATATCAACGGTTGAGATGTGCAATCAAAGATGAAACAGGTTTCGCCTTCGGCGAAAAAATTCCACTGCAACCCTTCTCCTCCCACAATCATTGTTGAATCACAACGCACGCATGGGTTTAAATACACGCCATTGTGGTGTTAACACCCTGTTCCACTTTATATTCTCACAAAGAGGCACCGATAACCCACCTGAAATTGGTCCGCGACTGGCAAAACGTCACGCAATCCTTTTTATTAAAATCGCGCGCATCACCTGTCACATTACAAATTTGTGCAAAGTTCGTCAGTTGGCCATTTCAAACGATGAAACACCACCACCAAATAACACGTTCAATACACACACAAAAGTCGTTTGCTCCCACCCCTCGCACACAATATTTCATAAGCTTTTTATTTGCGCGCGCCATCCATGACACAATAAAGATGACAAAGTCACTATCTCTACATACAATGAAAGTTCAATAAGCAGCTAACCCCATTCAAAATCCGTCTTAGAGTGTGTGTTGTTGTTTGACGTGCAGACGACAACAGCTTATTCATGTGTTGACGGTTGTTTGTGAGGTGATAGAAGTGACACAAACCTATTATTGTAAACTAGTTGGTTGGTTGAATGTATTTACCAACCAGCTTTTATTCTGTTGTTGGCTAGGAAAAGAGTGATCAAATGAGAGGAAGTTATTGGCGCGAATGCGCGTAAATTAAACCCTTTAAGTGAATATCTTTTTAGTTTCTTTGTTTCATAAGTTATACTTTAAAAAAGTGGTTTGTCTAACACAACAACAAACAATCTTTTGATATGTTATAGTTCTGATCAGAAACTTAAAAATTGTTGTAGGAAGCGAGGGTACTAGTTAGTAGTAAGTGGATCACGTGATTTAAAAAAAAAAACACATTTGAGTCAGTTCACCATCTCGTTTTAGTTGATGCTGCCTTTGATAATGTTGTTTTTTAGAAAAACCTATGTCAAAATATTGAAAAACGTCTAATGTTAACGCTAGGAAAAAAATATATTCACTTAAATATTAATATATAGAATAGTTGTATTCAACAAAAAATTACATAACTTCTTCAATCAAATATTCGTTGTAAGCTTTAGAAGCATTATTTTTATATTTTAATGATTACTACTTGTTAAACTCAATTTTCTAATCTGAAATATAGCTTGATATTTTTTTCGTTAGTAATTTAAGTTGTTCTACGACTTTATTTTCATGTTGATGTATTTTTAGTTTTTTTACGCTCGAATTTTGACACAGATTACGCCATAAATATTTATTTATTATAGATAATTAAGTGAAAAAAATATATATACTAAAGGATTTATTGTTACATTTTTATAAAGAGTCAATTTTTAATTTTATCCTGTAATTAACGAATAAATCCAAATATTCCGTTTTTAAAATTAAAGTGGAATTTTACAGGTAGTGGTTTCACTCGTTTCAGTTTTCTCAAATTATGCACAAAAATAGTTAGATTCATATAACTGAACTAGTTGTTTCAGTACTTTTATAAAATCAAAGAAATTATCAACTGTTTAAATTTTAACGCGCAAGCGCACTGATCTAAAACAAAACAAACGAAAAATGGCAAGAGGTAGACACCAAATACACCGCCTTCAACGAAGAATTTATTTTGCTCGACTTAGACGAATGCCATTCAATCCCAAATTGAAAATAGGTTCACATGTTTTAGTTGGATAACTAATTTTTCAACACTTAACGTGTAATGTGTAGATTATGGAGTGCACAATCCCTACCTAAAAGTGCCAGGTATTGCGTCTAATATCAACCAAAATGAA
>JAODKO010065767.1:0-16133 GCA_027576895.1 Sciades mastersi | reverse complement strand
TTTATGGAAAACTTTTTGTCTAATCGCGTTGTAATGTATTTTTAGATATTTAAGGATATTGAATGCATGATATATCGTCCTGTTATTCTTGGAGATGAGTATAAAAAAGTTTACATTTGATTTTTGTTAGTTTTTTGTAGTGAGATTCCTCCCAGTTGTGCTGATGCTATCAATCTGCCGAAATGCATCAAAGAAAGGATAACCGTTTACCAAGTTATCTATTAGAACGTGAACAATTGTTTCAAAGCATATTTAGCTTTATAGAATGGTTCTTTTTAGAAAGTTATTGATAGAAGTATTGACACTATTTTTTTGATGGTGAATCGATCACCAATTTGTAGGGTTATCCTCACACAAAACCAAAAATATTCGAACAGGCCAAAATTGATATTCCTCCATTGTATCGGAATCTCACATGGGCTGCTCTTTTGGATGTTCCGGTGAGGAAAATAAAAAATTTTTATCTGGAGCATATGACGAGTGAATTTAAAGATTAATTACAAAGAAATATATGAAGCTTTGGACAAAACTACTCCTCACCCAATTGATCGTCAAATAGATGTGGATATACCTCGTTGTCATCAATACAGTGAAATTATGTCGTCTCCTGAAGCTCATATAAAACTTAAACGTGTTCTAAAAGCGTGGGTTTCCAACCAGACATCATTGGTCTATTGGCAAGGTATTACCTGCTGCATCGATTTGCTATTTCTGTTACAATGTATCTATTTGTTGGTCACAGGTTTGGATTCATTATTGGCTCCTTTTCTCTCTCTTAACATGGACAACGAAGGTTGCATATCATTTGCACTTTGGTCGGTCACATTTCTTCCATGTAGCTTTAGCACATGCTTCTCTTGAAAAATTTGTCAACAAATTTTGCTACAATATATTCATTAAAAATAATTCGCTTGTAATGCAAGGTATCACCACCACCACCATCATTATGGAGATTGATTGACATATTGTTGTAGAATATTTGTTTGTGTTTTTTCATCTACTAGCATATCATGATCCCAAGTTGTACATTCATATGAAAGAGATAAATTTTGAGCCCGAGGTGATTTGGTGTGAAATACGTGCGAAATGAATGCCAAATTGTTTAGTTGTTTGCTATACCATGGTTTCTCACGATGTTTTCGCGTAAATTTGTCCTAAGGAATCCAAGTGTTTGTAATGTGGTTGTTGATCTAATAAAGATGTGTTTCCACTCGACAAAATCTACCATTTGTGGGATATTTTACTGGTGGGCACATCGGTGCTTCCAATGTGTTTCGCAGTCGCAATTTTGGTTATTCTACGAGAAAAGTTGATAAGCAACAATTTCAACGGATGTATATCGATATTTTCCAATGTGACAGGTAACTGAATGATTGTGTTGTTGGATCAATTTTTTTTCTAATTCAATTAATAGGTGTGGACGTGGAATCTTGTATGAACATTGGTATGAGCATATACAACAAAACACCCCCTAGTGTCGCAGTGAGGAATTACGATAACCCCGAAAGTATGACCAAACGACATATCAGTCCTCAATTGTTACAATTTCCCGTATGCTGCCACATTACACATTACAGCGATAAAGTGTGTGATTGAATTGATTGTATTTACGTGTTAAGGACAAAGAACCTTTGAACTTGAGTCTGCTTAAAGATGAGAATTGTCCTCGAATTTCATGCAAAGATGCAGTCACCATACTCTACAACGATATTCTAGAAAAGTCGCCACTTCTAATGAAAGAAAGTGATCGATTTGTTTGTTTGATCACGTCAAAGTGTGACTTAGTTCATTCCAACAATATCCATCCAACCAATACGGTCTCATTTCTAATTCAAAGATGTAGTTCATATTCGACCGACGATTTTTCGGTACTTTTTGTCGACTTACGCACTGTTGAGGAGTAATTGTTTTGGTGTAAATTTTCAACTTATTGCCGCCATTAAAGATATCGAGCTGGACATCTACCCGCCAGCATAAACAGACCTTTGTCTAGTTTGAACTTGCAACATCCTTTCCATGATCTTCGTTTGCCGCCAAAATCCAACAACAATAAACCCATTATTATATGCTCAAACAAAGTTCATGATGCGTCTCAAGTAGAACTTATTTATCTCATACAAAAAGTGTTGTTTATAAATTTCTACGTTTAGGTGGGATCACTGCTTGTGAATGGCGGTCAACGATATGTGAGTGTTTTGGATATACCGATGCATTCATTGGCGGAGTACGGCATTTTTATTGGTTCCACTTGATTTTTAATTATTTTATTTTTTAAACTTCTCGATGAAATATCTACACATGAAAAAGATCGATTTATGCGTATTAACCGAGAAAACGTATAAGAGAAAAAATGATGTGTTTGGATTGTGTTTGCAAGTAAAATAAGGAGCCCACCAAAAAATACAAAAATTTAAAACTGTAGTGTTTGTAAGAGAAACTAAAAAATAAATGTTCAACTAAGAAATGCACAAAATAAGGCTGATTCTTTACAACAACACACTGTCATCTATAATACATACAGCCGAATGCAACAGATGACAATGGTTGAATAGTTTTTTTTATATATAAGGATGTCCTAGTACAAAATTTGAATTTTCTGGTCGATTCAATATGTCCCTGCATTTGCCCACTTTGTGGATCCATTTTGAGCAGACAAGTTCATGAAGTTTGATTCGTCTACTAGGCGAATACCGCAACATTTGAGAGATGATATTTTGGGTTTCGTGTGGGATAGATCGGTCGGTGAATTTTCCAAGAAATTTAGCCACATCATCGTTGATAATAGAAATTACTTCGGCGTTGGAAAGGCCTGTGAAAATGGTTTTGGATGTGAGCATCTTCGACACAACCACACCCAAACTCCATATATCGCTCTGAAATGGATTGTACGGTAGAGCTAAACAGGTTGACGAGTTTGATCATTTCACAAATTGAAATATTAAATTGATGATATTTTTTTCCAAAATTTGAATCATTTAAAACGACACAATTGTCACAAAAGAAATACATCAGCACATTTTAGTGGTTTAGAAAAAAAAGAAGGATAACTACCTGCACGAATTTCTGGAGCTTTGTAGGCTCTTGTACCACAAAAAACATCGCAAGTTTGGGAGCGATCTTTTAATTTTTTAGAAAATCCAAAATCAACCAACACCACTTCTGAAAATTCACAATCTTCTAGAAGTACATAAAGATCAAATACATGTTTTTATGAGTGGTTATGAAAATATTATTATAAAATTTAAAAGTAGGTTTGAATGTGTGTAGGAAAAGTAACAGAAATACAACAAAGACAATGGCTATTGTGGTTGAACTGACAATAATAGTAATAGTGATAGTAATGATGCGATTACTTGAGGTACGAATGATGATATTGTCAGGTTTGATATCTCGGTGGGCGATTTTGTTTGAGTGCAAATAGCCGAGAGCACAAGCAAGTTCACAAGTGTAAACTGTGACCGTCTCAAACGGTAGATAGACGTATCTACTGATTTGTTCGCTCAATGTCAACGATCCCGGATAATTCATAATGATGTAGATGGTGTTGTCGAATGAGAAAAAATGAAATGTTTTGCACACACCCGAATGATCCAGTCCTTTCACAGCGTCACACTCTTCTCTCGCATGTTTCATCATATTTTCTGGTGCATAACGGAGATTGATCATTTTGATTGCAACCGGTTGTCCAGAGTGTATAAATCTTCCCGAGACTATTTTGGCCTAAACAATATCATCAATAACACACCCAACACAACAAACTATTTGTATGATGGGAGAATGAAATCAAAACAATCACTTTTGTGTAGTTTCCTCTAGCTATAAGATGGTTTTCTCGGATGATTCCCTGACAATCGAGTAGGTGATCGATGCTATATTTTTTGTTTTTGGTCAATGAAGGAGTTAGGGAGAAATCGTTGAATATTATATCGGAGTTGTTTTGTGTGTTGATTGAGTTGTGTGTGAAACTAAGGTTGTTATCGCCACTGCTGAGGCATTTTCCACTACTAACATATTCCATATTACTGCCGAACGAAACCAAAGTGAGGTAAATATAATATGTTGTTTGGTGGTTGACTGTTGTTGGCGTCCACTCTACCGACTACTAGATATTAATGAGTGATTGTTGTGATATAATTGGTCACCTGGATCAATTGTTCTAACCAAATACTACAAAATCTATTATCTCTATTGGTGTCAAAACTAAATAAAAAAAAATAAATTATGATACCATTAATTCTTTTGGAGAAAATAACGATTAACAATTTGTCAAATGTGATCAAACATAGATGGTTAGGATGGCAACAACTAATACATTTAAAAAACGTAATTATCGTTATTCATACTACATTATTTGCTTTTATGTGTCAGTTGAATTATTTCTTTAAACATTAGATATTGAGTTATTATTATTATTATTACAATAATACCTCAATTCTTTCGTATTTGTTGGACTAGATTAACTTGACAACAAATCTACTACTAACGTTTTAAAAAACTCATATATCTCCACACAACTACAAACCATCTACTACTAAAGATATAATTAAAATCATTTAATTTTTTAGACATATGTTATCGTAATAGATTGTGTAATGAGATGATTACCGAAATTCCTTTTTTCGTTAGATTAATGTCGATTTTTGATAGAATTGAGTTATTTTTTTGGTCCATCTATTGCAACTTACTCCTTATCCTTTTGGATTAATTCAAAATGTGATTATTGTATTATTGAAAGCAATAATTACAACATTTGTAGCGTTATTTAAACTCTAATACGATTTCTTACACTTTGGTTTAATGGCACACTATGAAAACCTCAATTTTACACTGAATGTTTCATAGAAAATTTTGTTGTTTAAATTTTTCAAAAAGTTTACTTAAAAATGGTAGTAAATGAGCGAAAATTCCAAGCTAATGATATGTTGTCGGTAAGGACATAGCGGATATAGGGATTGAAGTTGGACAAAATATTAGCATTTTTAAAATTCAACTTGTAGACAATCAACAATCCCAATATTGGAACATTCCTTGAATAAATTTTATTAATTTTCTCAAACGTATATCGCATAATTTTATCGTTTTTCATCTCATTTGAGTAGTTGTTTGCAAAATTTTCATCTTATTTAATTATCAATTAATTACAACGATCAATCGTTATTCCACACCACTATCCTAATAACAAGGTTTCTATTATTTTTTTCTGTTTAACGCACTACTACTTATTAACTCATTTTATACTTGTGATGATTGAAGGTAGATTGTACTTTTGTAGAGGAGCACTTTCATGTGAATCAATTGAGACAATATATTTGAAATCTTCTTATTTGGCATGAATTATATTGGGTTCTGTTTGTGGTCGAATAATTGGATAGTAGTGGATTTTTCGATTTTTGGCAAGCTTGAATTGTAAGCCACATCGTAACCGATTTCGCAATCCCTACAGAACTACGGCAGATATTACAACTCCAAGGATAATAGGGTTTAATATAGGCAAGGATTTTGTGGATGATTTCAACTATATTCGTGCTCAATAACAACCACAATTTCAGTCTAATTATAACCGATCATATCTCATAAATAACTTCCATTATTCGATACTAAATAATGAATTTATTAATAACCACTTTAGAGTGAAAAATTGAATAATTTCTCCAACTTTACATCATAATTCATCAGAACGATAAGAATGTTTAAACCACCAATAAGCAATATCCATCTTTTCCATATATTTGAAATCAACATAAAAAGCGAATTTTTATTCCAAAGTTTTTAGAAGAAACTTCTAATTCGTTGGAAAAAAAGAAAATTTTCTATGGATAATATTATGATATACTTCAACTAGTTGATGTATTTGTTCCATTACAGGAGGTAGATTTTTGTGAAATAATTATACGATTAAAAATCGAAAGAAATGTCATTATTTTGCAAGTTATATAATTTCCACCTACTTAGAGTCCCGCTGAATTATACGAAATATACGCGGAATGTTTTGGACAAATTAAAACTTTTCTCAAATAAGTAAGTTTTACATAGAACACAGAAGAATCCAAATCATCTTACAAACAAGTCGGTCTTTCATGGATGAATATAACCAAAAAAAGTTGGAAAATAAGATCAACCACTGCATAATCGCACACACCCATTATATAGAACTAAATAGTTTACTAAATTGATAGTTTATACCAAGAATTATATAAGTTTTCGCCGCGCACAACTCTTACTTAAAAAGAAAATTTCACAATTTTCAAAGTTTTATCTAGCTCATAAACACGGTCAAAAATAGGCTTTATAAGTTGGTACAAATATTCGAAACAAAACTCCATAAGAAAAGTTTGATTCCACCCACATTTCACTCTATTGCGAGCACTTTTCTAACATATCAAAACAACGTTTGAACACCTCCATCAAACTCTGCATTAGGTGCAGATTCAAAGACACCATAGGTAGAGTTTGATGTGATGCACGAATATGAATGCGGAGAAAAGCGGCGGACAAGTTCAAAATGACATATGATCATTAGAAAGCCCAAAAGGCATTAGCGGTAGACCAAGGCGGTCGGTCTCCTATCCTACCGACACAGAACATGTAGCTCCACCAACCAATCACTGTAAAAAGTAGACCTACTAACTTAGCAGAGATACACACAAAGAATCTCGGTATCGAATTCAACTATCAACCTACTTTGTGTTTCTATCGGAAACACACCTACTACACTCAGCTATCTCTTATCCAACAAAAAACGACATCTACGAAATTTGAATCACGTCAAAAACTCGAGATTGATCGTTAAATTTGGGGTTCATATTAGAAATATGATTAAAGAGAGATTAAAGGTTGTAGGTTAGAGATAGGGTTCATCAAAGTTTGAGTGTAATCCTGCTGTTGGTAAACAACAAAAAGGGACTTTACCTAGGTATTAAATGGTGAACTTTGATGTTGGTAGCGTTCCACCTGTTGGAGCTCCCACATTGCATCGCTTTTTTTATCTCTACCCATTGTTTCAATCTCCAAGGAATATTTGGTATAGAACCAAAGTGCACGCTTCCCAACATGTGATTAGACAGGTAGTAGGTGGATAGAGTCGTGTTAGTGTGACACGTAGAAACACAAAAAAAGGTGTCACTTTCGGAACACCACCAATTCACCAATGAAATTAAATCCCTCGTTATTAGCGGTCGATCTCAAACAGATCGCTCATATCTTGATCGAAATCGTACAAGATACATCACATAATGAACACCTATAAGTAGATCAAACATTTCAAAAGGTTATCTACCCAATACAATAGTCCAATCAAAGCTAGATTCATATGCTGCGTCAACAATTCCAAAATCACAATCCAATATTGGATCGTATCTGATAACGATCAGTAGAACACAATGAGCTTTTCAATCTGATACATAAAATGGGATAAGTGATGTTGACATTGTGATAAGTTGGATGGTGGTGTGGGGTAGGAGAAATTTCGCCAAAAACCTTTTCAATTATCTCCAATAACAATTAATTACATAATTGACGTAGAAACATTTTGTCATGGACACTAATTGCAGACTTCCAACGTTAATAGGATTCTATTCAATTGTTAGTTGTTTACTAACATGTTTGCGTGGTGGTTACAGATTAATTTTTGAATTTCAAAAAGAACGCCAATTCTACCAACTACAAACACACTTTTATCAAACATAATTTTGTCGGAACACTTTACACCTATCACCAACAACGATTTCCCATTTCAAGTGGAAGTTATCTAGGTGGGATTAGTGATAAAAAGATATTATTCCCTGTTGTCATGGTGTTTTATAATTGTTATTGTTGATAGTGTAATCACCGGTTAGTCATGAGTCAATTCCCATGATTACGGCGATCTTACCGCTTATAATTGGCATCATTGTTGTGTATATTTATCACTAATAGAATAATTCCAAAGGTATTGCTTTTACTTCAATGTTTAAATTCTCAATTGAATTTATGAGTGTGATGGTTGTTCACAATTCATAATGGTTGAGTGAGATGTATAGTTGCTTTTGTGAGTGGTTGTCGGTGAGCCATTATCGATTGTGTACGGTGGTGTTTCTACTGTGCTCTATTGTGTTAGCGGTGGACGACTCACCACCACCACCACCACTTATTCATTTCATTAACAATAACCATCATATACATCCACTCATTTGGAGTGTTGGTGGTTGTGTATAATTGGTGCACATATAATGATGATGGTTGTGTGTAGAGCTGGACGAACGTTATAGCTATTTATTTGTAATATTAGTGGAAGTCAATAATGGATAGAACAAACGACTCTGACGATGGTTCAAAACCAGTGCACACCTACGAGATGGAGTGCAAGAGTGTGGAAAAGTTGGTGCCCATTTCAGGTGACACCGAGGAGAGTTGTGTGTTGAGCAATTCCGGAAGTAGCAACGAGGATGTGTCCCCATCCACCAACTGTGTTGCTAACAGTAGTAATGGTGGTAGTACTAACGACAACAGCAACTACAATGTGGCACCACTTTTCAATGATGAGAAGGAGAAGTTGTCACATCAGCATCCGCAACTGCAGAATGCTGACAACCGTTCACCTATACCACCACCACCACCACCTATGGTTGTTGGTAACACACCACGCCACATCAAACGTCCTATGAATGCGTTTATGGTGTGGAGCAAGGAGAAACGAAAGGATATGGCAAAGGTAACCGCTTTCTTTTTAAACTAGTTTTAATTGAAAAATACGCGCATGATATTCAATTCCTTAGTGACTTTTGAATGAGTGTACATAGATTAACTGATATGAGGTGTTTTCGTGGTGTTGGGTTGAGCCGAAACTCACCATCAGTCCAGTGTGAGATTGATTGTAAAGTTTCGGCAAATCTCAAGTTATTCGAAAATAATCGGTTTAATTCGCGTATTTTTTAACATTTGGTGGCGTACTCTTCCCATATTTTTTTTGCGTTTCAGCTGTAGTCTAATATAAGTTGAGGTTTGTGATTGCTGAACTTGCTTGAGAAATGAGTTTTAAATTAGTGCTTGCGTGAGAAAAAACGAGTTTTTTTTGAGCGGGAACTATGATAAATTGTTCGCCATTCTTGTAGTTGAGTTGATGTAAGTGGTAATGGCATAGCTTACAATTTGAAACTTTCCCAAATGAGACATGTTTTAACAATGTGTGTGTCTATAATAGACCAACCCTAGAATGCACAATTCGGAAATATCGAAACTGTTGGGTGCTGAATGGAAAAAGTTGGACGAAAGTCAAAAAGCTCCTTACGTCGAGCAAGCCAAAAAACTCCAACTCCAACACAACATCGAACATCCCAACTACAAATACAAACCTAGAAGAAAACAAAAACTCACATCCAAGAAAGTAACTGGATTTTTCAGCTTTCTAAGCTTAATAAATCAAATTAATCTGAACTAATTGTTGAGCAAGTCTCTCTCTCTCCCTATCACTATTACTACGTAGAGTATTATTATCTAGTCTAATTCGAGTCGTATTATCATTCATCATCATCACCAATTTTTAGTTATTGTTTTCTTTGCGCATTAACTTAAATATCTCCCCAGTGGGTGTGTGTGTTATTTATTATTGATAAATTGTCAAAATTAGTCCGGATTAATTTGATTTTAATACCAATTGTGGCGCCCAAACTGTACATTTTCCATATTTATTTTGGTAATAGTATTTCGCTGATCTACACCACTTCAACGGGAGATATATGAACGATTATGTGGGACGGGGTTTCGTTAATATGTGGAATATTGCTCCTGAGAGACCGAATCCATTTTTCGGGTCGTTTATCAATCCTGAGTATCCACAACAGTTGGTGCCGCGTGTTCGACAACCATTGCAGCCGCAGCAGCAGCAGCAACAACACCAACACCAACAACAACTCGAACCTCAAACCATCAATAATTTTAATGGTACCCCATTCACTAATGTGAACCATCATGTTGATGGATTTTTAAATGATGAAATTTTGAATAACGATATGAACAATGTCTCATTGGAGCATGATTTGATGAGACCGGGCTTCAGAAACTTTATTCCCATCACCGGCACTAACGGTGTCTATGCGAATGGTCACCCTTTTCGTCAAAATCCAAGCAACCATCTCGAAATCAGACGTCTCATGGATGCTATCTCGCCCGACACCGTCATAACCAACACCGATAATAGTAACAACAAAAACCTGGTCAATTTGAATGGTGTTACGGGTAATAATGGCGCATTAAATCCACAAAATGAATTTGTGAGAAACCAGTTCGAAGTTACTAACTATAAAAATGAAAATATTCCTTTGGAGAATACGTTAACTCAAATTAATCAGGCCTCATCAATGTTGGACGGAGGATTCACTTCCACTAGCTCCAAAGTTTATGGTGCAACTAGTAGCTCTACTGGTGATGTTGTTGGCAACAAAAACCAATTGTTCCCCAATCGTGGTGGGCTCATTAAAGTTAACGATAACGAGTGCAACTTTGCTGTCAACGAAAACAACATGGCTCCGATTCGACACACTTTTGTGAGAAATACCGAACCACAAACTTTAAGTTTCCAAATTATGGACGTGAACAACAACAACAACAACAACAATGGTATGAGTGCATCAACTCAAAACTTTGTTAGAGTAAATTCTTTTTGCAATTAAACAATAGGTTTATTTGATTAAAATAGGAACCTGTAAATGTGACTCCATCGTTGACCAATCTCGCCAACAACTCCAACTATATTATTTCGAATAATATTTGCAACAACAACAATACCATCGCCAATGGAAACAGAGTGATTGACTGGAACAACTTTTCGTCGTCGTCCAACACTAGCAACAACAACCTCGACACCAACAGCGATGTTACCAACTCTCTGGTGATGCAACGCAACAACCGAGGTTACAATGTTGGCATCAACCGTGACAACAGTCAAAACTATTCGAATGATTGATTTGTACTGGTCTCATTCTCCTCATCCTACTACTCCATCAACAACACCAGCGGCGGTAACTTCAACGATGACAACAGCCATAATGGTGTGTACGCCGTTGGTGAACATGTGTTTTCCACCACCAACGCTCAAGGTGATAAAGGTGGTTGTGTGATGTTTATGGTTATTGTTTGATTGGTTTAATTTTAGATGGCTCGATCAAGAACAGAAAGTCCTTTTTCGACAAATGCGGTTACCATCACAACGATGGTGATAACAACTATCTCCACCAAAATGAACCCTAAACACGTTTCAAACCACCTCCCCCCACACTTTGATCTCCTCACTCTTCTTCACTTCTTTTAACTTTTTCAAAATCACCAATCTTGCTTGGCTAACACATTTTGTTCTCACTAGTTATTATATTCACCGATACCACTTTTAACACCCGTTATTATCTATTTAAACAGATAATCTATATAGTATTGTGTTTATTTTAAATTTGAATCTATGTTTTTTCGCGTACTTCTTCTACGTGTGACATTATTTTATTATTATTGTAATAGGTGGAGTGTTGGTGAAGAGCTAATTATAAAAATTCCACCTATTTTATTTGGTGGAATCTCTAAACAGTTTGTTAATAATTATATCTAATTATTGGCGCCATTTTTGATCATTTAGAAGGCTCTTTTAAATGTGAACGAGTTACAACTTGATAGAAATGAATAAATCCAAAAGTTTGATCTATTTGTACATGCCTAATACTTCTCCCGGCCGCAATAAACGATTGTAAAATTGAATGCGCTGATCTAAGAGTTTGAATGGTATCAACACAGATAGAAGAGAATGAATGAAATACACAAATTTATCAGTTGTAATTTAGTCGTTGTTTGAAACACTTTTCTATGCATTCAAGTAGCGTTTCTATCACAATATCATCGCTTTCAATGTGGAAAGTGTTGTTCAAAAATTGGAGCTTGTAATGGTTCTTTTTGTCGCCAGGTAGTTGTGAAATTTTTATAATGTTAACCAGCTTGTAAGAAAAGGTAAAATCTTTGCGAGTGGTTGTTTGTTGGCAAGGAGAAATGGTCAAATCATCGTGATCCACTTTGAACAAACTAATTCTAATTAAATGTGATAATTCTATTCAGGAGTTACTAGAGGCAGTTAGTTTTTGGATAGTTGAGATTAAAACTGTTACATTTGTTGTTGATCTCATATATTTTGGCGGTAAATTGACATTTTATTTCTACCTCGCTCTAATATCAACACATGATTTGATAGTGTTGCCAGCAGAAATACCTCTTTATGGATATGTACAGTTTCAAAAGGAGTTGGAGAAGTTTGTGTTGTGTTTCGACCCATCAACAAATTCAACTTGTTACTTTGTGTCAACGTTTTGTGCAATCCCTTGAAACCATCTTTGATTATACAAACATGGTTGAGTTTAATCTAGTCGATATGATTGGTATGTACAATTATAGTGTTATATTAACAGAAAATATGTTTACTTTTATCACAAAAGAAGTAAATAATTCATAGTTGATGGTTGTAGGATCGTGAAAAAGAATGCTATAACAAATATCGTTGGAAGTGACAAAATCGAATGAAGCGTTTTCCAAACCCGAGTTGGAATGTTTTAGACTCTATAACTAATTCAGCGACAAATGAAATTACACAAACATACAAAATCCATATCCAAATGTTTGGTTGCATCGATGTAACCTTGCATACGTTGTGTTTTGGTCCTTATATCGATTAGTTCATATTTTATATTTTTACCCAAATCTTCCTGTTGTTGAGTTGAGTCGGAATTCTAACCATTTTTAGAGATTCCATTAAAGATGGTTGCGATGTTACTTTGAAATTGGTGTTTGAGACTACCTCAGCGGCGTCAATTTGGAGGAAACAGTTATTTTCATTGATAGATTCCAGATTTATAGATTTTGGTGTAAATTGAATGTAATAGTCGGCTATATAGCAAAGATCTTCAAGATCAGTCAAATCGATTTGTCGATAGATATTTTTCATTGCGGCTTTTAAAGATTTGACATCGTTACAACTTTTTATTCTATCTCTAAATACATCATTATCAATTTTTTGAACTACAAAAAACTACTTAGACCCCACAATTATGGATAGAAAGAAGAAATAAATCCATAGAATATTGTGTTTATGTAGATATTTCTTCAAAAACACTTTAGCGACATTGTTCTCATCTTGTTTGTTGATATTTTCGAGAAAAAATTCTATACTCTATGTAGAATTATTTACAACAAATTTCTATTGGATAAAAACTCACTGTGACTTGTTCAAGTAGGTGCATTGGAATAGTTGTGGTATTAAAATAGTTCCAACAACACACATCATGATATTTCAGAAATAGTCCCATAATGTTGAGGTTTTTAGTCATATTCCTATTAAATAAATAATCAGTCACACACAACATACGCAAATAAATAAAAAACTTGATTGGATTCCAGAAATTGTCCATAAAAATTGAAAATATAGCCATAACCAACGGTTGACTCATTCGAGGTATTGTGATAAATAAACCACAAACAATAATCGAAATTTTTATTGAGTTTGTTGGTATTTCTCGTAAATTTTTTTCACCAAAATATTTCACGACTATAATGGCTATGGAATTGATTAGATTCTCTATGTTATCTGTGCCCAATTCTAATTGACAACTAATATACACACATACTAAAATCGACTATTTCGGAGTTACTAAAATATTGTTGGATAGTATCATCCAGAAGTAGTTGATAGTTGGTTTTGAATAAGATCATGCCATCTCTGGTGAAAGTGTATTTATCGAAATATTCGTTGAAATTGGTTCTATTATAGTGTTCCTAAAACAAATAATGTAACTGGGAATTTTCTTCAAACACCAACCAATATCTCCATTATATCGTCAGGTACGAGTTTCTGATTGAAATCCTCATCCAAAAATGGGTTGTGTCTGTTGGCCATTACTCACACTGAACAAATTAATTGTGTTTGGTGTCGCTAGTGTTAACGTGTTGATAGTTGAACCCAACTTTTACACCTCAAGTTTTTTCGATTTTGACGTGAAAAATACAACTAAATCAACTAGTTTTTTCTCGAGTATTTCTAAAACCTAAAATTCACTTTTGAAGGAAAAATTATGGTTATACTCATCGTCTGTTTCTACTTTTTTTCATCGGTGATATGGTCACCTGTTGTTGACATGGGCATTCATTGTGAATGTGCCAATTATTTTCTATGGGACATCTTCTTCAACACCACACAAAACATGTTACCAGGCAAGAAATATTAACTTTTGGCGATTCGAACGAAAACGATCTTCACAAATATTTTGACGGTTAAAAATGTTTGTAGTTAATGACAACTCACCAATGAAATTCATTGTTGTTTTTTGGTGCTCGACTTATTGTTTTCATGGGATTACAAGAAACTTCAAAGAGGAAGACTGATTTTTCTCGTAGGCGTGCGCAATAAAATGTCTTCTGCTGTTCCGGCCAGTTCCACTGGAGATGCCGATCGATTGAATCCAAGCACCTACTTAAAAAATCTCATTGGGAGTGTTGTCGTGGTGAAGCTTAATTCTGGTGTCGACTACAGAGGTATGATGGACCAACATTGGGGACTTTGAATAAACTTTGTTTTACAACTTGTAGGCATTCTTACATGTCTTGATGGTTTTATGAATATTGTAATGGAACATGCTGAAGAGTATGAAGGTTCGCAGGTAGGGTTTCGGTAGTTTTACCCAGTTAGAATGACATGATATTATGTATAGTTGAAAGCCAAATATGGGGATATTTTTGTGAGAGGAAACAACGGTACTTGCCACAGCATTTATTCCTAGTGTTAACTGTCTATATGTAGTTCTTTACGTGAGCAAATTGGGGAAATAACATTATGTTGATAGAACTTTTGGAACTTATTTGTGAATGATATTGTGTACATTTCGAACGAAATAGCTAAGAATAAACACTATGCATGATTTTGATGAAAAGCAATCGTTTTAAAATTGTTTCGAGTCGATAACATAGAGGGAACGCGAGAAAAAGTAAATTTTTAATAAAACCGTAAACTATCAAAAACATCGAACAACGTGTGACAAATTAAAATTAACCAAAATGTGACTCGCATTTACTTGCTATTATATTTTGGGCGAACAACCGAACGTGTTTATTTGTCGGTGTAATTCTGCTCAAGCTTCTTTTTTGGTTTTCTGTTACGAGTTTGAATCGAAGTCTTTTTCATTGATAGTGGTCTATTGACCTAAACATGGAAATCTAGTTGAAATGATGCGTTTGTGAGGTTGTTCACTTTGTGTAGTTTGTAGTAGAGACCACATGCATTACATACCGACTCTCCCTCGGCGTTTCTTCTCCACAATGTGGTTTGTGTGGTGTAACAATTGGTACAATACGCTCCCGACTTCTTTTTACTCACCTAAAACGTTCACATAAAATTAGTGGTTCAAAAAGTGACAACGATGATATCATAGTGTGAAAGTTGGCGGGAAAAATACCGGTTTCTTCTTGATTTGAATTGTATTCTTAGCACATTGATCCACCTTGTATATGATTCCACAGGAATAGCACATGAAATGCGAGAGACCTCCTTTTTTCCACAAAGTCGATGTCAATTGACCACAATTTAGACACTCTAAAAATTCCGTGTATAAATACGAATAAAACCTATCTGTAAAATTGAGAAAATACTGGTATTGATGGAAACGTTGGGGTGGAGATTTGGAACAGGGAATTGTTGGTTGTTTGGAATTGTGGAAGCAAATTGTGCCAAAAGATTGTCCTCCTGTTTGCAAGTCAAAACACCAGAATGTGCTAAAGTTAGAAAACGATGGTTGATGTAAGCATTATTCAAACTGAACACTACCTCCGTAATTAACGTTGTTGTTCGCGTTAACGTTCCTGGCAACCTCGTTGGAGGATGTGGTCACTCTGGGGAAGGTCTTTGGTGAGATGATTCTGCCCGAATAGTCGTATATGATGGGTAGGGGCGAGGAGGCAAATCTACCACCGCCAACTCCGCCAACTCCACCAACTCCGCCAACAACTCCACCAAATCGGTAATCTTTCAAAAGCAACTCGTTCTTGTAGTTTGGATTGTAGGGGATGGGAACAGTGTGTGTCAATGGATTGATGAAATGATTCAAGGTTGGTTTATTGTTAAAGTGGTTGTTATTGGTGTA
>JAODKO010065733.1:0-10616 GCA_027576895.1 Sciades mastersi | reverse complement strand
AGTCAAGTGTGCGTTCAATTAAAAAATGAACAACCAAAAACACACTCGATCCAACTTGAAATCGCCTATAAGAATGCTAATATCCGAATGGTATTCGTTCACAATAGGATCTCTCAGTAGAAAAAGCCCGCTTTTATAGGCGGCGCTTTCAATTTGTGGTTTATATTTATTTTTTAACACCTTTATTACAAACTACAAATATATCGAAAGTGTGTATGTGGTTACTTTGAGAGAAAGTTGAAGGTTGTAGTAGTGGAAAAGTTTGTTTTCACTCAAAAATTCTAACCAAAATATTACGTCCAAATATGAAAGAGTAGAATAAACGTTGAAAGCTGTTGTTGGAGTCGGGGTTTTCGACAACAAAATTGTAGCCAAGGATAGGAATATTGAAGTGGATCACGTTGGGATTGGTTTGTGGATCGAAATAGTCGATTTCTTGAATTTCAACTTGCTCCTTGGATTCGGTATCACACTCCGACAACTCTTTCTGCTCGATCTCAAATTGTTTTAGCGATCAAATTTGTGTTAATACTTGAATAATCTCTTCGGTTCTTATGGTGATGGTGCCTGTTTTGAGTAGATCGAATTGAATTTGACACACTCGATCCAGCTCATTCATAAGCAAAATATCTTTCGACCAATCTTAAAATGTTCAATATATTTTGGTAGGTTGGAAAAAAAACTAGAAAACACTTTTTAAACTATCATCATTTCCCGCCAATTTAGCCATATAACTATTGATAACATTTTTGAGACAGTTGATATCTTTGCTATCCGCCAAATATCTATGCGATATGTGATAAAATAGACACATACCAAATTACCTTATGCTGGTGAGTAACGATTCGGTGGTGAACCAATCGAATTTATCCAACTTGTTATTTTGAGATTTTTAACAGAAAATTAATAAACAACAAATACTTGTGTAATAAAAAAACGATTCATAAATGTGGGTTCACTTATTTTGTTGATTGTTTTAACAAGTTGATCGGCCAAAATATTCTTATTATTCAATAGAATAAATATATTTAATGTAAAATTGATTAATTACTTGAAAAGAATAACGTAATATTTTGTTGTGGAAATCTTTTGCTGGCAACAAATGATACAAAACCATTGATAACAAATTGTAACAATAATCTATTGGATATAACTGATTAGAAATACATTTAATAAAATGATCACTGAAGAGATGAGTATCATCGAAACATATTTTTTCAAACGATTTACGAGTAGATTGTTTTTCCACATCGAAAAACTCTTCCAAACATTTTCTGTACTGTATTTTGTCTATTTTAATTGGAACATATATATTTGATTATTAGAAAAAACAAATAAGCTAAGAGTTACTTTGTGGATTGATTAGATTGAAATCGGAATTTTCCAACGATCTCAAATATATTCTCACATGTGTGAGAAGTTCATAGTTGAGTTTTAATGAAAAAAAAGCAGTCCAATTATTCGATCTTATCCTTATTAAGGTAATATTAAAACAGTGAATGTATAATGTATTATGTATACATGGTAGTGAACTCTTGTGCCATGGAAATCAATGTCTCATAGATTTGTGAGTAGTTGAGACTTTCCGCCGAAATACTCGAATAATAATACACCACATACTCTTTCATTATCACCAATATCAACTAATTCAATCATTAGAATTAAATATACATATATATATGAATAAAATTACAGTTTCTATAGATCGATTCAACTTATCGTTACCACTTTTGATTCGTTTAGTGGTGAGTAACGATTTGGTTGGCGGGGAAAACGATTTATTTTCATCTACATTTTTTTTGGATGATTCATTTGATGAAATGTTTTTGTTTGAGGTCGATCTCTTAACACCACCACCACCACCATAGTTAATCGTTTCAAACCAACTGTCGTTGCCATAACTGTAACTCCATAAAAATTCACACAACACCATCGATCCAGTTATTCTAGTTTTTTAATATAAATTATAAACCACACAAAACATATTCACCAACCCCACCACAACACACAACACATTCAACAACCATCCTACTGTGTACGGAATTATCAATATGATCAACACTGAAAAGGCCACAAATTGTAATAGATTTTTAGACGATTCCATTCGGCCAAATGTTGATTCAATCATCGACTACGATCAACTCGATTCTCGTCCAATAATCCTTATTTATTACTGAACCACTTCAACTGCTGTATCCGATTGTTTGTTTACTGTGTAGAGATGCAATCGCTCGGTTACTATAACAACGAAAAATCTATATACTAACTTTATTTTCAACTCTGTGCGAGAAAAGATATGATGTGGTGAGATGGTTAATCCGATCAAAATCTAAATCGAATAAAGCTACGACAGCCACTTGTGTTGTGTTTAAAAGTTGTTATTACATGAAAACAAGTTGATGCTTGTTGGTTATGCTGAGAGAAATGATAGTTTTATTGTTGATGATTGTTGTGAGGGTAGAACCCATTAGATAGAGATTACGAAGGCGGAAGGTTCACCACCGCCCTTAATGTTCGCGCATGCTCTTTTTATTTTTCAAATTTATAGTCAAAAATCACCAAAATACAACACACAACAAATGAAAAACGAAAGAGATTTCAACTGATAACAACTTCACAAGTTGAGCTATCGACTAAACAGAATGCGATAAACAATGAGTAGATTTTAAATCAAGCAATGCGCACGCATTACTTTTTAAACACGATGAGTTTCGTGGGCATTCACAAGACATCTCGACCATTTTGGACCTATTTCCAAAGAGGACGCCTCATCCCAGCACTTTTAGTGTTTATTATTCCATGTGTAAGTTGATGTGATTGATCGACTACAAATTAATTACACTTGTTGTTGTATATAGTATACTCACACCTACGTGCTTCTGGACACAGTGACTATCTGTCTACATAAAGTGTGGTGTTATATGTAGTAATAAAATTTGTTTGTAGTTGGTGACCACCAAAACTGTTGATCGTGAGGAGATTCGTAACAGTTTCTTGGGCAAGATATTCACCACATTTCGAGTGGATACCGAAGAGATCCATTACGGACGTTGGGAACCTATGAGTGAGAAACCATGGCACGCAGATTTCCGTATTCTATATCGTCACACCTGTCAAGGTGATCTCGATGAGTAGAACGATCAACTAACCTCTCTTTTTGCAGTAATTTTGTGCTTTTTATATTCGCGCCTTTTTTCAATTTTATTTATAAAAGAAAAATTCTGTTTTTAATATATTTATTCATAGATAATTAAGTATGTATTGAATTGATTAGAAAATATTAAAAATTAAATATTTTCTTGTTTATTTTGAGTTAATAAAATTAATGGATATGTTAAAAAGTGTTAATCTTGAATTAAAATATTGTTTTCAATTATAAAATAACCTTTTTAATGCGAAAAAATCAAAGTAAATAAAATCTTATTGAATTAATTATAATAAATTAACAAAGTATATTTTGGAGTATTTTTTTTCTCTTCACAATTAACTGTAAATTATGGAATTTTATTTATAAAGTTCCGAATTGTCGTCAAATTTCTCGTAATCTATTAGACGAATGAAGAAAGTTTGGAAATATGTGTTGCTTTTTAGCGTTTTCTATGTCGCGAGTAACTCCAATCGAGATAAAATTCCACAGGTATCCACAATATTACTTTGTTTCGTCTCAAAATCTCCATAGTATGGAATTGTGTTGGTTGTGGGACCAGAGGATGATATGTTACTTTGTTACCGAAGAATAAAGTTATCGGAGAATGATAAAAATCTACTGAACAAACTTCAACTCAAAAATAATCAAGACTTGGGTAATAAGTTATCTAAAAAAAGATTGAAATTCCCGCCAAAAATCGAATTTAAAAATAATAATAATGTCAATTGGTTGTAGTTATTCTCAAAGACTTGGTGTCGTATATAGTGGATAGAGCTCAGATATGTGGATGGAACGAGATTGTGGGCGACTATGAAGTTGTTGTACACATTGCGTATCTATTTGATTATTCATACAGGTACAGTAGAAAAAAAAACAAACGACTGAATAAAAATCTATTATGTAGATACGGCGAAGAGGAGTTTAGTAGTAAAATGGAAAAGGATAAAAATGGTTTGCTTGCTCTTCACAAGGAAAAAGTTGTTTTGGGTGGTCAAATCAAAGCTAACAGACAGAGCGGTTGGTTGATAGAATATCTAAAATTGACCTACAACTTTACCACCAGTGTATTTGAACTATATGACATTATATATTTGGAGAAATGCATTCCTACATATTGCATTGTAGATTTTGGATCAAACTCCTATTATAGTTTGGAGCATTAACACGTTGTCCATTGGAATACTAGCACAACATCCACATTTGCATGAAAATGAAATTACGCGCGAAATCTCCATTCGAAATCAAAAATACAATGTGATATCGAATGAATTCAATTGTATGGGATTGAATGAACTGTTTGTACAATCGTATCATCAACTAGTTAAAGTATACACGGTTGTTGAATGTGTAGTATTTTTGAAGAATTAAATAGGAGGCGGGAGTGACAAAAGAAAACTATAACAACCACAAACCGATTGTTCATCCATGCTTAAACACTGACTTTGAGGATGACATCAACTTTAGTGAAGAGGTTGAAAAATGTGTGATAGAACCGATGTTGGATTTTGAGATTGTTTTTGTGGGAAAATACGACCTACAAAAATGTACCACTCTGATACAAGCTGTTTTCCGCGAAAAACGAATCTGTAATAAAAACAACGAACAATGCAATTTTTCAGGTGTCACTAAAAAAATTTTCCCGCCACCCACCACCCACATAAAAGTAGTGTATTCGAATAGAATGGATGTGGTTTGATAAGTTGTAGATGTACACCGATCAATACATCTACGATAAACAAACTAGTGGCGAGTTGAAAGAGGTGTTGTTGGCGCGTAGAGAGAACCAATGTACATACAGCTCAAAAACACGATATGTATACGCATAGAATTGGTTGAACAAAAGCAAAATCAAATTATGTAGGCCAATCAACAATCGTTCACCTGTTTCCATATGAACGCTCTCTATGCGTTGTTGAGCGATTCTCTGTTGTTGGACAAGGATGACGTGGTTATACAAGTTGAGCAATTGTATGCTCTATTGATGGAGATCTCATTGTGGATCATTTTTTAGACCATTAGGTGGTGATGATGAGTGGAATATACTTGTGCTTGTGGATCGATTGTATGGCGATATTTTTGTGGAGGAAGAACAAATATTTATGTGAGATCGACTATACTACCACTTATTTTAGTTGTGATAATTGATTTCAACTATATTAAGGCTACCAACAAGTAGTGCAGTTGAAATTGTGTCCACAACCTCTATAATAGCACCGTCACTAAGGGAGGAAATTCAACCACACACCGAAACACCAACCATTATCACACGTTGGTCTTTCACTACAACAATTGTCACACTTTGTTTGATCATCCTTTTTTTGATGAGTTTCTTGGTGATTCTTCTTATCAGAAAGTGTTATTTGGCTACCCACGAGGAGAGATTATTCACCAATCTTTAGATTCATAATTTATCTACAACAACCACAGTTCCACCTGTTACGATGTGTTCCATTTTTGGCGCGAAATCAAAATTCAAATATCACAATAATGTATGGTGTTAAAATATCGAAACAAATCTATATGATGCTTACGGTTGCACCACTATCGATTACATTATTATTTTTAATATTAAATATCATAATTAGGATATGACGATTAAAAATAAAGTGTTAATCGATAGTGTAAAACTTTAGTTATATAAAAACTTTTTAAAAAAATAGAAAAAAATTAAAATTATTTGATAAAGTTGAATTGGAACAATACAAAAAGTGTCTGAGTACTTGCAATATGGCGGGTATAAGTTGTTTTTAGGTTGGGATATCTTTTCGAGTCGGTGTCAAGTTAATACTTTCGATAATCGGTTATGTGGACGAAAAAGAGCTTGAACTGTTGGTTGGTGTTGAATTTGTTGTACGTTGTGACAAAATCTAACGGCGATAATGGCAAGCAGGTAGTGTAGTGTGGTGGTGGGTTTGATTGTGTTGCATTAAAATTTCCACAACAGCACGGAATTGTGATAGCTGTTGGACTTGAAGATGATTGGATGATTTGTTACAACCGAATCGAGCTGGCCAACAGTGAGAAAAATATGTTGAAAACGCTTGGAATGGAAAATGCTAAAAATTTTGGTAACATACACACACACACATGTTGATGTGTCCATTATATATATATGATATTCATCAAAAATATGAAATGTTTATTATGTCCACAGTTGCACTCTCCAAAATTACATCGTATGTGCTAAAGCGAGCTCAGTTGTGTGGATGGAACGAGGAGATCGACCACCACCTACAAACCCAACTGGTTATACATATTGTATATCGTTTCGATTATTCCAATATGTAAGTGTGTGTGTGTGTGGATGGGTGCGTTACTCATACATACAATTCTACCAACTAGATTTGATGATGAAGAATTCATGGAAATAATGGAAAACGATAGAAACGGGATAGCCGATCTCCACAACGATAAGTTGATTTTGGGAAGTCAGATCAAAGTCAACAGTCAGAGTAGTGGATTGTTGGATTTGTTAAATTGCAACTACAACTTTGAGACCGGAGTAACAACCATAGTTGTTTGTCTAAACAAATAAACACACACATTGTTATGTATGTAAGATTTTGGACCAAAAACTAATAATGGTTTTGTCCAGCCACAAGTTTATCGTCGGAAAACCCACCCGTCATCCTCATTTGTACGATGAGGATGTTGTGCGAGAAATCTACATTCGAGGTGAGAAACACATAGTTGTAGCGACCGAATTCTATTGTATGGCTTTGAGCGAAATCTACGTCCACACCTATCACCAGCTAGCCAAAGTATTTCACTGTCTCCATGTGTGATACTCCTAAAAAGTTATACAGGAAGCGGGAGTGAAAAACGAAAAACACCACCACAAAAACCAACCAATTGTTCATCCATGTTTGAACACCGGATATGAGGAGAAAGTTGAGTTTGGATTTGAAGAAATGAAATGCTTTGTTCCACCTATGTTTATGTTTGACATATATTTTGTTGGAGAATACGATGCAGCCAAATGTGCCTCGCTAATACACACCATTATCCACAATGAAGAGATGTGTGAAGATAAGAAAAATTGTAATTTTTCAAGTCTCACCAAACACATCTTCCACAAAGACACCTCCCATCTACAGGTGTGTGCAGCAATCATTTCCACATATATATGTATATATATACGACTATATATATAGATATACACCGATGAGTTTGTTTTCGAAGAACAAACTAGCGCCAAACTGAAAAATGAGTTATTGCTCCAACGAGAAACCAAATGTTCATATATATCGGAAGTAACTGCGTATCGATCCATAAGGTGACACCAATTTGTAGAGTTATGAATCACCGTACAATTGTTTCCATCTAAACTTTCTCCACGCGTTGTTGACTGATTCGTTATTCGTCATCAACCAAAATGTTCTCATAAAAGCTGACCATCTGTATGTTTGTTCAAATGGATAGAACAGATGTTGGTTGAACACTATTTGTAGACCAACACTTCACCACTACAACGAGAATGTGTTGGTGTTGGTGGATCCGTTGTATGGCGATATTTTTGCCAAGGAAGAACAAATATACATGTCACTCTATTATAACAATTTTTGTTGATTAGTTTAGACTAAACAAATACTAGGTTGAAAACATTAGATGTACGCAAAGAGGCGGTGGTTGTAACTCCCTCCGCATTGCCCATCTCCATAAAAGAGTCCGTTGTTGTGGTAACAACTTTCGAGCAGTATACCACCACCAGCACAGTTGTAACTGTGTCCATTACTACTACTACTACTTCTGTTGTTGTTGTTGTTGTTCTAATGGAATCGACAACATCCACGAAACCATATCAATGGGAACCAATTAGAATAATTCTAGTTTCACCAATTTCCACGCATTGGACTTTTATCAAAGCAACTGTCACACTTTGTTTGATCGTGTTGGTTGTGGTGACTTTGATATTGGCGCTTGTCATCAGAAATCGTTGTTTTATCACTCACGAAGAAAGATTTTTCATGAATCTATGAAACCACGCGTTACATCCACACACAATCAGTTAGTTTCTATTGTCACATTTGTCTGTTGCTGAGGATACTGTGTGTGTGTTTTTTTGGCGGCAAAATCAAATATCATCACCATCAATACAATTGCTCTAATTCGGTTAACAACAACTAGTTGTTGTTGTTGGTTTCTATCGATTAACACATTTTCTAACATAAATAAAATCAAAGAAAAAGTCTTACCTAGCCTAGAGTGTAGCTGTAAAGTTTTTATTGACAACAACGCCAGTGAGAATATGTTTGATGTTTGGTGGCAAATTTCGCACCCATTTCGAATCAAGATATCATCATGAGAGGTCAACTCAAACACCGCCACATCTACAGTTGGATTGTTGTGCTAACAGTTGCTATCATAAATCACAACCTGAATAGGTCGTATTGTATTGGCGAGAAACCGGTGAAACCTTTCGTATAGTTTTATGTTCATAGGCTGGCAAAATTGATTTCCACCTATTAATGTGTATGTGTATGTTATGTTAGTCTGGGGTGGCGTTGTTTGCCAAAGACACCAAACTGTGGATAACATCGTACACCTTCCAAAACGATGATTCAACCGACCACAAACTCAATGCCCACGTATACAGCAAAGAATGCTTGAGTAGGGCGCGTTCGTCAGTTCAATTCTAGTGTGATATTAGTTGTAGTTTCCAAGTTGTCCAACAACGATCCACTCATAGAAACCGTTCAACAATGTATACATGAGGCGATACACAAATTGGGTGAGAGATACTTCTCATCCGAACATGCACCTTTAGTTCAACTATTTATGAGTGCACCTCTTCATCAATATCCACAGTGAATGAGTTCTATTGTTGTAACGTGTAGGTGGTTGTAGTGGTTGGAGTACCGAGTGGTGGTCGACCAAGTTGTTGATGGTGGAATTTTGGAGAATAAATAACAACAAAAATGCGCGCCAAATCTCCACAATTATTCGTTCTAGATCAGAAAGTTTGCTCTATTTTTTGTCCGCACACTATCAAAACCTACACAAAGTGAATCGATCAATTTTACCTATCAAAAATAGAATGGTTTGGCTAGGGTGGTGGTAAGATCATTCCCGCCATAATCTATATCCATAATTATGGAGTTAATTTTGCAATGGTTGTACAACACAGAGCAAACACCGACGTAACACTCACCACACTAAACCTACAAGGAAACCACTACAACGTGTATGGACATGGTTGTTATTGTTTTGGGCTAAAATCAATAAAACAATTGATTAGAATCCAATTGGCAATCGTAACACACACACAATTGATTATTATATGTGTATGTGTATATTTAGACAACTTTATATGAATTCAAAACTTGTTCAAGTCGTCAAATAATGGTGGAAGATCCTTGCTCAATGAATCCACAACTACTGATCCATTATCCATTCGAATGGAATGATTCTTGTTCTGTCGAGAAGGAGCACGACACACTGTCAGGTTACACATTCACTTTCCACGCAAATTTCCAACCAACCAAATGTTCCACTATCATATCGTCAATGTTATCACAAGCTGCTGTACGTGGAGGATCAAGTTATTGTGTTGTTCGCAATTTGGTCGCTCTCATCTATCACCATACTGTCATTCAAGTGGTTTGGATTTTTGTTCGTGAACAATACCACCTTATCCTTGTAGGTGTTGTACGATTTGGATATTGGATTGGAGGGAGATGACCAACAAAAAGAATCACTTATATGGAAGCTCATCCAACACAAATGCATCGAAAACAACCACAACATGAAACACGTACAATAATATAGAGTTGTTGTGTGTGTGTGTGATAAGAGGGATTGTGGTGGTAGAGTGAAAAGCTTGAGGAGATGTGTTTTCTGCTCATCTACATCAAGGTGATTGTATCGAGGGCGATCAATCTACTTGACACTATCAGTTTTTCCTACTCTATGTTCGACACCAACAAAATGTATGGTTTCGCGTTGATGGATCCTAGAGCAAAGCTTTACCACATTCCACCGCCACCATCGCTCGAACAACAGCCAATAGTATATACTATTTTGAGCTAATTACAACACCCACTCACCCAATACACTACAATACATCAAGGTTGCATCGATCGTTGAAAATGTGGTGACATCTCTTATGGAGAAAGAATCCATTGAAAGTGTCGTAGAAAAAATGCCACACTCCATCCACATCAAACAACTTTGGTTGTATAACGTCAAAAACAAAAATCTCACAAATCTTACGTTGGTTAGCGCCATTTTTGGATTGATAATTTGTGTGTTGGTGGTGTTGGCGTTGGTGACTACAGCGATATTGGTCAAAACCAAAAAAAATTCATATCAACGTCGTGCTGCCGCCACTGGTAGGACGACTAGTAGGACGACTAGTGGAACGAATAGATAAAAAACACACTCACTCACTATAAGTATACTTTTTTAGAAAATATGTGTTGTTATATGTCTGCTATTTGTTGCTCTTTATTTTCTAACCAAAACCTAC
>JAODKO010065724.1:0-10621 GCA_027576895.1 Sciades mastersi | reverse complement strand
TCGGTCCCGAGGCCACCGGTCCCAATTTCATTTCCGATTGCACCAAAGCTGTCCAATATTTGAATGAAATCAAAGATAGTGTGGTTGCCGGTTTCCAGTGGGCATCCAAAGAAGGTCCATTGTGTGACGAACAAATGAGGGGTATCAGATTCCGATTGGTGGATGTGACGTTGCACGCTGACGCCATCCACAGAGGTGGTGGTCAGATTATTCCCACTGCTCGTCGTGTGTTGTACGCTGCCACTCTCACCGCCGAGCCTCGTCTCTCCGAACCCATCTACAAAGTTGAAGTCACCTGCCCGGAGGATGCCATCAAAGGTGTTCTTGGTGTGGTGTCCAAACGACGTGGTAACTTTGTCGACCAACAATCAATCACCTCCTCCCAAAGTGTGGTTATTGTTGATTTGCCTGTCAATGAGTCGTTCGGTTTCACTGCTGCACTTCGTGCTGCCACCGGTGGTAGAGCTTTCCCCCAGTGTGTGTTTGATCGTTGGTCCACCATGACCGACGATCCATACGTGGAGAACTCTAGATGTGCAAAGATTGTCGAAGAATCTCGCAAACGCAAGGGTCTCAAACCGGGTATTCCACCGTTGGATAACTTTTTGGACAAATTGTAACTTTGTCGCTATACCCCAACGTCACCGCTGCCGCTCTTGCATGTCATAGTTATAGATTCTTGATTAGACTAAGACTATCGAATATTTTGATTGTTAGGATTGTTGCTGTTATATGTGTGCGTGCATTTCTACTTATTTCTGTTCTTTTATTAGTTTGATATTAGTGAATTGAGAAATTGGTCAAAGTTTGATGTGATTTTTAATTTACTTTCATGGTACGTCTGTTTAAAGTATTGAAACGATTCATTGTCATGTTGTTCAAATAAGTGGAAAGTTCTTCTATCGTCATAAATGCGCCAAACCACCACTTTCTTTTGTATCAAAATATACGACATCGATTATATATGAACTATATGTACGCAGCATGAAACTAGCTCAAACGGTTGAGATATAAAATGGATTTCCATTTTATTGGGTTATTGAATTAACCAAAATTCTAAGAGTTTATCCATTCTATGGAACATGCCACTGAAACTTCAGCTTACAAAGTGAAGAAAATGGGAAAAAACAGTTTCATTGAATATTTGAAATAATCATGTTTCTCGCGCCAAAAACTATTATATTTTCATTATAAATATTTCATTTTAGTAGGTATATTAAATAATCGTTAATTATATGTATATAAAATAGCAACACTATCGACTTATTTTATTTGAATATACTTTATTATTTCTATTCGATCTTAATAAAAAATAGATATTAAACTTAGATATTTAGAAAAACGGAGAGATTGGTCGGCTACACTAAAACATATTTTCCATATAAACATATTCCACGAAGAATTAATGTGCGATTATACTTAATTTACGCTAAAAGGGGACCACAATGAACTTAAATAATTAAACAAAGAATTACGATAAAAGTATATGACATCAGTTTTCCACATCAAAAACTATTATTTCCCAATAGACTAATAGAAACAAAAATTCGTTATCCGCATAAACAAATTTATTATTGACGTCATAGTTTATCATAAATATTTATTTTTTATCGTCATAATAAGGAGAAAACCGACTTACAATAGCGATAGTAATATGATAAAAAAATCTAATGAAAAGTACCAAAAAGTGGCTTCAACTTGGACTACACGAATTAAAAATTCACAGCAAATCCCCGATTAAAACAAATATTATTGATTGGCATATAAAATCAACCGATAGTACGATTATCATATTGCACACTAGCTCGTAATACCAATTCATTCCATAGCAATGACTATATATAGTGCTAGTTATTCATAGCAATCATGTGCACATTTATATTTTCTATTATCAACTTACATCAAATCAAATTGAACAAAACAGCTATCGAAAAAAGTCAGAAATTGAAAATTGTATTATTAGATCAATTTTTACATCCCTAATCCTGTTTATTGTTTTACAGATTATAACACGCGCAGGTGCAATTAGTGGTAACTTGAACAGTATAATAATTGCGATACACAGCCGTCACCAATACCAAAATCGGTCTGTGAGTGTGTTAGCCAAGTGGTGATTTGTGTGGGTGAGATTTTGAGATTGTAATCGATGAGATTGATTGGTTATATTTAGTTGATTGTTAGAAAATAGTAATATTTGACCCATTTCCTGCCAAACTCCAAGTAAATCTCATTCAACTAACACAAAAAAAAATTTAGAAACAAGCTATTATTCGACCAACACTTGTAACCATCTCATATATAATAGGTGTGATAGAAATAGGTGAGCAACATATGATACACGAATAGTATGAAACCTGTTAAACCCAAAAACAAATACACCAGTCCATTCAACTTTCTATCCAAATCAAAAATCAAAAAAGAAAACAACGAAGATTGGAAATCCAAATACACCCAGGAAAACTATTACAAACTGTTGCTAATACCATATGAAGATATGTATCGTGCATTGACTGATTTTGAGCCTATAAGTAAATTCGAATGGTTGGCATCAAATGGTACACTATTGGTGTGGTTGTTGGTTGTAATTGTGAACTAGTGGTCACATTGTATAAACAGATGGAACAATTGATCAATGTGTTGAGTGAATTTTGTACCTGTTCCCAGATGAGCGGTGGTAAAAATCAGTAAGTGTTGATGGTTGTCTCTAGTGGATTTTTTTGTTCAATGTTGATAGTGTTTATTTGTGGACTGATGATAAGGGGAAAAAAATAAAAACCACCTCCCTCGAATACCTAAATTTGTATTTATCGAGTGCCGATAAAATTTTATCATCTCAAGAAATAATGCCAACACAAAATGGTACTTATTAAGATTTATTTGTTGTATAATTTGGTTATATTTTTTGCGATTTGTGTAGGTGTGGATTTTCCGCCAAATTTTATGAGCACCATGCAAAAAGTCTATCGTTGGATGTTCCAAATTATCGCGCACTGTTACAATTGTCACTTTGGATCGATTTTATCCTCCCAATTTGTGCCCTCGTTGAACACAATTTTTTTACATTTGTATATTATTGTCCAAGAATTTCAACTTTTTGATGAGAAAGATTTCGAGCCGCTCGAAGAACTTGTCGAAAAGTGGAAATCCGTGCTGGAGGACACCACCAACAACGACATCAACTAGAGTTATCTGTTAACTTTTTTGTTTAAATAGTTTGTTTATATGGTAGAATTTTCTTTTGAATATCTGAGAGAGTGAGATTACACATCAATTTTCTTTTGTTTCCATTATCACTAATTCATTGCTTTTTATAGTACACCAATTTTTGGATAGACTAAAAATGTAATATTTCTTATCTACATAAAATTAGGTGGGAATTATTCCCTCGCGCGTTAATTCAAAAGCTGCAAGTTTGTTAATTCGATGTTTTTGATAGAAAAAAGACCTAATCCCATTTTTTAGCATTTAATGGATCGAGCTAAAGGTTTCGTTGAACAACTGGAATTTAAACGCTCGTTGCAATGGTAACGCATGAAAAACGAATTCACTTTAAATTAAATTATTAATTAAAAAACTGAAACTTCAGGAATTGTACAAAAGTGTGTGTGTATATGCGAGATTTATAGATAGATTAACGAATTAAAATTGCGCCAAAAATCACACAAATATGATAATTTGAAAAAAATGGGCCTTTAAGAATCTCACATAAAGTTTCATACATGTACAACTTTGTTGAAAAATAGCTAGGAAATTGGTAGCACAAAATTATTGGGCGTTGGCGTGACGCAAGAGTTCGTCGCAAATCTTGGTCAATTCATCGATTTGTTGTATCTATGGTAACCGCGCGTATAAATTTAATTATGAGTTTAAAAATATACTTTTTGACGAAGACTCTGTTCGAGATCTTGATTTTTGGTTTGCTCCAATTTGAGACTGGTTTGGATGAGAGCGATTTCGTTTTCGTGTTTGTTTCGCAACAAAAATATTTCTTCGTTAGCGCTACACATACATTTAATATGTATGATAATAGTGGAAAAGTGATTACGCTTTTAACAAATTCTCCGAAGTAATGGTTAGTTCTTCGATTTTGTTGTCGGCCAAATTTAACAGATCGTTCTGTTTTTCGAGTTGTTCTTCTAGAATGGATTGGTTATGTTTGATGTCCAAGTTCATGTGGCGAAGTTTCGCATAACGATTGTGCAATTCAGAGAACGAATTGTCGAGAGCTCGATATTCGTGTTTCAACTATTTTCACAAACAACATAGAGATATAGATAGATGAGCAGCTCGTTTACTAAAAACTCACAGTTTCGTATTCATCATTTTGTTTGGCGATGATTTTCTTGTATTTGTCGGTAATGGTGGATTGTTTCACTGGAAAAAAACCACTCAATTTTGGTCATCACATCGTCAAATGTGAATAACAAATATTTACTTTCCAGCATTTCGACGATACTTTTGTATATGTTTAACGCATCCCTTTACATCAAATCAATGATAGATTAGTTGTTCTAAAAAAGAGTTACATCAATTCTCGTCCATTATATCCTTCACATTCGGTAGACGTGTGTCCATCGTTGTCTTGAGGTTGAGTTTTGGTGAGCAAACTGCCAAAATTTCTCACCCCATCCAATTCGGTTGCTTTATTGTCGGAGAGTAGTATTGTGGTGCCTGCATCACCAAAAGTTGGTATGTTCTCCTGTTGAATAGTTGATTGGTCAACTACTACACTTCTACTGCCGGTGATGTTGTTATCGTGGAAAACGTCCATCTAACACACACACACACAGTCAATTATTTGATAATGTAATCGAAACAAAAAACTTTATTCAATATAAACGATCTATGCTAATATGACGAAATTAATCGATCAATTTTTAGTTAAAAAAGTAAGAGGATTAGACTTTAAATCGTTTTATAGATTTCACAGATTATTGTAAACATTTTTTGGTGATATTTACCATTGGTTTCGGTGGACCAAACACACCCAAACGATTTTCCACATTACCCATGTTGTGCAATTTCCCAATCACTGTTTTTGGAGTTGCTACGCTATACGTTTGTTTCTTCAACAACACAAATAAATATCGAATGTGGCATGTGGGTTAAAATGAAACAATTCTGTTGTGGTGTAGATTAGTAGAAATTTACTGCATCATCAATTTCATGTTTAAATCGATCCAAAATAAATGTGGCGTTGTTCTCGTCAAAATACTACCGGGAAAACAACTCAACAACTCAACGTCACACTAGCTCAATTACCATGGTTTCGTCACACAAATTATTGTCTATATCGTCATTGATTAATGACGCGTAGTTGCTGCGGTTGGAGACCGAATTTGCAGTTTTCTGCACACAACGTTAGTCACACAATTTGTAGTAGCTTATTGTGTTACATAGGTGTCTTCAGTTCTCGATGAGGTAGTGTTTCGGGTTTCATTCAACTACAACAATTCAACAATATCCCCACTAACGATATATAACACACTGTAGAGATTGGTACTGTTTCGTTTGGAATATTGCGTAATGGCTAGTCAAATGGCATCACATTAACAAACGCAATTTCTTCTAAATAATTACTTTCAAATAACATTCACTTAATCGATTCGAAGTTTTTGGAAAGTAACTTTTTCTACAATAATGTCGTTCACATGAGGTACACTATTGATGGAATTACGATCGGGCTTTTGGTTTGAAATCTAAATGTATTATAATATGTAATAAATTGTGGAGTTACCGTCGCTAATGTTGTGATAGTTTGGTAAAATATCGCTTTTGCTAAGTGCTGCTGCTGCTGCTGCTAAGTGGCCAGACGAATCGAATCCATACTACAAGTTGTAGAGTGATTCGCGTTTTAGTTGGTGATGATGGTGGTACAAATCTATGCATACTTTTGTGTTTGTAGGAAATTTCTTCAACTTTTTCAACACGTCGTCCTCATTATTCATCATGACATGCGCGAAATGTTGAGGCGCTAAGTAAGCTTATTAACCTTTCAACAAGATTGTTGACGCTTCCTGACCATATTCCGCTCTTATTTTTTATTTTTCTTGTTTGAATCACAAATATTGATTGATTTGAATGAGCGCTTTGTTTTTTATGCGCTGTGTAAAATTTTATCTAATAAATATTTTTCTTAGTTTTTAAATGATTTTAACATATATTCTTAGGTGTAGAATGGAAAGAGTGGTATGTTTATAGAATTTTTTATTCTAAAAGTATGTTACTAGTAGTAATGTATTGGTAATTGGTCATTAGGGTCGATTCGACTTTTGCCTGCGAAATTGTCGTCTATATATTTATTTATTATTCCGTTTACATGGAAATAGGTAAATTTTTATCTCTAAAACTAGTTTGTTTTTTGATGGCTTGGGATATTTTAGAGAATCCAGCTAGAAAAAAGAGGAATTTAATGAGAATTTGATGTGTTTAAAGGAAAACTCACTTCGAATAATATAAAAATTTGGATTTAGAGCTTTTTAAATAAAGAATAACAAACTAATTTTTACATATAATGTAGTATTTTTGATTTGGATAGTCGAAACTTGGTTAAACAGTTACTTTAATAATCAACAACGACGAAATATACGTCTCTAGTTGTGGGTCGTCATTGAGTTGGTGCGTCATCGGTTAATGAATGCCACACTTTGGCCTACTATTTTATAACCCCTCCAAATGATCTACATGTCGATTGACAACTACGAGATGATGTTCAATATGTTGAGACGGATGAGTCAACACAGAAATTATAAGGAAAATTTTGTACTTTCTCCTCTGTGTGTGTGTATCGAGTTGGGGATTGTGGCGGAAGGTGCTTGGAATTCCACTCGAACCGAAATCTTAAATGTGATGGGAAACAATTTCATGGATAGATTCAATCGAAAAAAGTATGTGGATAAAAATTGTATGAAACTATTCACCATAATCTTCCATTCGTTGCCTGTTCGACCCACCTACGCGTCTGCTATCCACCAGAAATATGGATCGTTTTTCTCGGAAATCAATTTCACTCGTGTACAATCCGCCATCAAACAAATCAACCATTGGATCAACGATCTCACCAACGATTCCATATGTTGGTGTATAGATAGAAACGATTTGAGTGACAATACCACTTTTGTTGTGGGTGGCACTTTGGTTATGAAGGTGAGTTGGTCGCACAACTTCAAATCCACCAAATCCATGTTCACACTCATGAATGGCAAGATGAAATTGGTCAAAGCGATTTCCACCAAAAAAATATTCAAATGTTCCGGTACATCCATCCACAATTTGTTCCTCTGCGAAATACCACTCAACAACCCCAGATACACTTCCTACATTGTGATGCCTCGCTACAGAAAAGACATTCAAAAAATTATCAATTCTGCCACTGTGACATTATTGCTTAATCGATTTTGACGATTACATTTGTTGTAGGCATCATTGTATCAACAATGGTTGGGATGTCTCACCTCACTCAAAGTGCGAGTTACCATTCCCAAATTTTCAGTGTATACCAGCGAAAATATCGAGAAATACCTCATAAACTCCAATTTCTCAAAAGTTTTCACCAAACACGCCAATCTATCATTGATTTTTCCTTCCAACACCTCACTTGGATATGTCACTTCGTCCACTTATATTGTGGTTGATGAGGATGGAATCATTTCGAGCAAACCGGAATCTCCCGCCCATCCTCATCCTGAATTGAGCAGAAATTGTGAACCGGATTTTGAGTTCAATGTGAACAAACCATTTTTATTTTTTGTTCATGACCATGCAACTGGTTGTGTGGTTTATTGTTGTGCGGTGATGGATCCAACTTCATCCACAATGAAAGCTTAAACATCCCTCCCCCTTTCCTTATTGGCTTTATCACTACTTAGCTTACTTGGTGTTGTGTTTTTTTTTTAAATTTTCATTGGTTTTTTTTTCAACTACACTTTATTCAATTTCATTACGTATAATTCCTATCATTAACTATGGGATTTTTTAACGCCTAATATCACAATTTCAAACGTGTGTGACGCGGGAACTTTGATATACACGTTCGTTTGTTTGTAGTGGTTAAACGAGTTGGTTATTGTGTTTGTTAACGTCATCACTCACCTATTAATATAATTATGCGTTTCTCTTTGTGAGTAGTTAGACAATGGTTGCACAACTCGATAGAAATTTCCGATGGAAAAAACCCATCAAAAAACCACGCCTTACATCATACAATTATGTTTTGAAAAAGCTGGTTGTGAAATTTTAGATTTTACACAGAGAAAGAGACGTTGTTTGACGTGAAAATATTCTATTTGGACGAACGTGTTGCAATTATTTAAAAGAAAAAGTCGTAAAAAAGCGCAAAAAGAAAATAGTTTGAAGAATGGCCGAAAATGATATCAATAAAATAACTTTTTGGCTTGCCGCCATTAGATCTGATAACAAGAAATGTAAAAACTTTTCTTTTTCTGCGCTCAATGTGGCCAACGCGTTGTACGTGCTCTCGCTGTTTGGTTCTCCACGAATACAACGTAGAATAAAAACCATCATAGGCGAACAGTTTTTTCTATTCCATACTAAAATATGGCTAAAGAACCCCACAACTTTAACAAACAAAATTCTAGTCACCAGTCTATTGGACAATAGTGAAATATTTGAAAAAATCTCGCCGCCGCCGCCACCACCACCAATGTCTCTAGATTTTTGGCAATTTGAAGATGACAACAAGTTAGACTACATCATTAAATGGCTTGAAGAAAGCATTCCCACAATAACCAAAATATCCAATCCGTTAAATTCTACATCATTGTTTTCAAGCGTATTCCATGAGAATCTATTGATAGGCACCATCGCTATTAGCAAACTTGGTTGGGCTGGAAGTGTTGAGAAGAGCACATTATTTTTTATCAAAAACCATCATACAACACCAACCCAAGTGAATTCGTTAAAAATTGAATTTGAAGGGTATTATTTGAACGATCAAAATATTGGAGTTTCTCTCGTAATTGTCCCACTCAGCGATCCAAATTTTGAAGCTGTTCTCATGTTACCTTCCCCAGATATCCCCTTGAGAACGATCCTCACTCAAATGAACGTATTTTTGATTGTGTAAAATTCAACTGATGTGACCACCATCTCTAATAGGAGATCATATACAACACAGAACAATCGGCATTTGTAAAAAAGGCAATCCAACTAGAAGTTCCTCTTTTCAACTACACCACCATCACCAGTATGGAGCACATATTCAAATCGATGGGAGTCAACATACTCAACAACTCCAGACGATACGTTATCACCAGAGAAACCTTAAAAATAGAGATCAACGACGTAGTTGACGTGAACAAGTTTGGAATTGATCTCAACGGGATGGGATCAGATATTGAGTTCGAAGACCACCAAAGTGAGGATGAATCGTTGCTGAAAAGTTATTCGGCAGATTGTGTCTGTGCAAATCGACCATTTGTTTGGCTACTAAACTACAAACCATTGGATATCATTGTTCATTGTTGTGTGGTGGAGGATCCAACGAAAAACAGTTCCACCATGAATTAATTACCGCAAATCAGTCATCAACAAACAAAACCACACATTTTTCAATAGTTTTAGATTTTTAATTTTCTTCGTATTTCAATTTCTCATTACATCACACAACAAATAACAATCTTAAATTATTCTATAATTGTGAGCGTGTGAATAAAGCCGATATTTAAGTTGCACACAAAAAATTAGAAGATTACAAATTTTTCCTCATTTCCAGCGCGTTCTCCTCTCTCCCCGCTACGGGAGATTCGTAATAGTTGTCGAGGACTCGAAATACAAAATAACCCAATCGTTTGTACATTTTTGTAGCCACACAGTTGTTTTCACGCACAAACAAATCCACATACGCAAATTTCCATCTACAACACCAAATACAATACAAAAACCAAAAACACCCACAAAACCTACACACGACAATAATTCTCATAGAGGTTCATTATGGTGGAGGCAGCTTTCATGCCACGATAACAAGGATTGACAGTGATTGCAGAGATGTGTCCAAAATTCTTGGATTCCTCCATATTTCGTTCACTCTTTCCAAAAACTACCAACCAAACTCTCAAGTCAATCATATGTGGCGCCAAACAAACAAAAAATTATACAATAAGCCTGCAAATTGTCATTACAATCATACATCACATAGGTGCTTGTTGGAAAATTGATAATATAATTCATCACATAATACATATGAAACTAGAGTTGAGATACAATAATTTTCAAAATTAATCACAACTATACAACAACCAAAATGTTACAGTTTCCGTCCACATATCCAAGTTTCTACATAACAATAATGAATAAAAATGGCGCCAACTGATTACAGCGATCCAAATCGTAATAGATCTTTCGGTTTCATGTGGCGTATGGTAGACATGAGTTGGTTTGATCGCGTAATGTTACGTTTTGCTATCCAGGTGCGCGCGCACAGACACATGTTCCAATATTAATTTTCGGTTTTAAGCTCATTTTCAAACTTGAAATGTGTTAGACATTAATTAATATTAACGAATATCTGCTCAAGTGGCTCTATAATAAAGTCCAAATTTACTGTGTTTCGCTATCTGCACGCAAGCGCCAATTTAAACCACCAATAAATAGTTAACTT
>JAODKO010065720.1:0-16155 GCA_027576895.1 Sciades mastersi | reverse complement strand
GTATGTATTTACACTTTGCCTTGGTTTGGGGGGGGGGGGGGGGGGGGTATCGTGGTTGCCATGGAATGCTTTAAAAAAGCATGTCCCCTGTTCCTCCACCAATTAAAATTTTAATATTACAAACGCGAAATGATTTGATTAAATTAATCACAATTTAACGTCCTAAAATACCTTGTTGTGAAATAACACGCTAACAGGAGCATTATCAAGATGAATTTTAGGAAATTCAATGGTGAGAAAGAGGATTTGAGATTTGGTAAAGAGTTTCTAAACTTTATACAAAAAATACACATCCAAATCGTCTTCATACCTGTTGAAGTTCGTCAAATTTGTTGAATGTCAATTTATCCAACCATCCATAATGAGGAATAAAATCTTCGCCGTACATTCTCATAACGTAGTTTATTTCGGTCATAATTTGTTCAGTCTCTTTGTCTTGATAATTGGAATTGGCCAGCAAGAGTTTTTGTAATCGATCACTTTTTTCCAATTTGATTTCCACAATCCCGGTAAACATAACTCTATGTGAGACAAATTTTGTTCTACGACTTGTTTAAATTAAGGCATCATTACCCGAAATTGTTAAATATCCTTTGTTTGGCGGAACCAACTACAAAATGTTCTGTCTCATCGGGAGCCAGCCCATATAAAGTAATGTGAAGCTATATGTTAAATTATCAATGATCGAATGCGATATATTCGTCAAAAATCATACAACTGAATCTTTTTCAAGTTCTTTGTATCTTACATTTGTCAGAATCCATTCATTCCAACTTGGATATCGTGAAGATATCAAAATTTTTGTACAAATCACACAAATACCTGTTATTGTCAAATGACCTGAACGAAGACTTACAAATCAATGAGGATCTATTTTCAGATTTAACTTCAATTTTAAAGTACAGCCAAATATTTTCCACATTCTGAATGGATAAATTTTTTATATTTGTCAACGTGCATCTACTCGATAATTCAATCAACCACCACAAATATATACACAAAATACATATGAATCTCGAAAAAGTTTTCCAAATCACACGAATAAATGTATTTCAACAAGAGATCATTGTCGGTGGGTCCGCAAAACGAAACAATAGAAGACATCAATAGTTTCTCATCGGCTGTTATCGTTGACGACTTTGCATTTTTGTTTTTTGTGGAATGGAATGTTTGTCTGTGTATTTCCCAGGTTTTAAATCAAATTTCTACAATTTGATAATTAAACGGTTGAATTGGATAAATGTTTACTCAATTCTGATCCATGTCTAGTGAACAATTCACATAATACAACATTCCACAACAAAAATACTAAATTCTAACATAAGAATTAGGATGTTAATGAAGTGAATTGATCAGACAAGCAATTCTCTTATGTACTTAGTCTAAATATCATATTAAAATGAGTTATGACTTGATCGTTATTACGCAATTAAAAAAACTCTACATTTTGAGTTAACGACTATAAATCCGATGCAACTAATTTGATAAATAAAAAATAATCGTTTTGATTTAAATTTTGTTGAGTTTATTCTTTTGGAAACCGGATTACAAAAACGATTCTTACAATAATAGTTGATATGTATTTTAAATGTTGATATTAATCAGATAAGTAAATCAGTTTTAACCAATGATAACTTGTTTAATAAAAGTAAATGATTCACACAGAACATCACAAGCAAATGTTTTCTTTTTGTGCATATATGTTTCACATGTTATGATACATTCGGATTAAGTAAACTCCTAATATGAACCCAAAACCCCATTTTCATCTAGTAATAGAAATTCGAAAGTTTATCTCAATCACACATACAACAAACTGAATAGAATACTGAACTGTTTCCTATTTGGACTAATTACACAGTGATAATATCCATAACTTTATAAAGTGCAAATCAACTTACAGGTAGTCATAGTGGGAAAAAGAGATGTGTGCAATTTTCAACACCTAATCGCATCGATAAAATTTAAACAAATGTCGGAAGGGTGTGGTGGGTATTCAATTAGGTTATCAGCAAGCACATTCAGCCGATAAAACTTTTATCAACCTCTCAATAATAGAATACTACATTATTCTATGTCATAGAAACACGATAACAGTAATGGTTGATAACTTAACACATCTATCCGTGTGTATAATTAGTTTATTAATCATTGTGGGAAACAATATTAGAAAATCAAGATTTATCGTGTGTAAAAAGCATCCCAAAAACACTTGGATACAATACAACACAACGTTACAGTTGAGATACTTTCACGTGACTCTGTTGATTATTTCAGTTCGTATCTGCTTCGATCAACCTCGAGAATTTTGAATTTAAGCAATGTCGAGGGCTCTCACATGTCCATTTCTCAAAAATGTCACAAAAGATGGCATATCAGAACTTGGAAGTGATTTGATGAATCGATTGATTAAATTGTGCCCTCATATGAGAAAAATGTCGCATGCTGATGCGAGTAATTTTTAATGGTTAATGTGAATATATAGTTATATTTTAGCTAATCTAATTAAAAAAATGACGATGAAAGATCAAGATAAAGGCACTGTTGAGAGTGCACCAACAACTCAAAAAAAGTTTAATTATGAAGAGTTTTTTGGAGAGAAAATCGCAGAAAAGCAACAAAACCATAGTTATCGAGTTTTTAAGAGAATAAACAGAACCACTGGTTCGTTTCCTGTGGCGAACAGCTACCAAACTGATGTACCCATTGAAAAAGCTACGTTTTCAACTCCAAACAATGTCTTGGTGTGGTGCAGCAATGACTACCTCGGTCTGTCAAGACATCCAGCTGTGTTAGATAATGCAAAGTACATCCGACAATTTTGATTCGACAAATTGATGTGGTATTTAGAAAAACTATTGACTGCTATGGTGTTGGGTCTGGTGGGACCAGAAATATTTCTGGTAATCAACTTTTACACGAGAGTTTGGAGAACAAGATTGCAAAATGGTACAAAAAGGAAGCTGGTTTATTGTTTTCGTCGTGTTATGTTGCAAATACCACCACTTTGTACACTCTAGCCAAGATGATGCCAGACTGCGAGATTGTGTCTGATCAAGGAAACCACGCATCAATGATTGAAGGTAACAATCGAACGAAAAATCTTTGTTGGATTTATTTTTCATTTGTTTGTGTACATAGGCATACGAAATAGCAGAGTGCCCAAACACATATATCGGCACAACGATGTGGAACATTTGGAATCTATATTACAACGACTGGATCCAACAAAGCCTAAAATTGTTGCGTTTGAATCGTTAAACTCAATGAATGGATCTATTGCTCCTATCGAGAAATTGTGTGATATTTCTCACAAATATGGCGCTATAACATTTGTTGACGAAGTATTTAGTTGACCTTTTTAATGTTGAATAGAGCTCAATGATGCGAAAAACATTTATACCATGCATCTGACTTATTTTTAGGTTCATGCGGTTGGATTGTATGGATACGATGGCTCAGGACAAGGAGAACTTCAACAAACTCTTAATCAGATGGACATTATTAGTGGTACAATGGGGAAAACAATTGGTTCAATGGGAGGTTTTATCGTTGGAAGTAAAAGATTGATAGATTTTGTTCGGAGGTACCAACTAAAAAATCCACTCATTCCGTTATGTTGATTTTCCATTTAATTTGTAGTTATGGGTCAGGTTTCATATTCACCACTTCATTGCCACCTGTTTTAGCATCCACCGCATTGACAAGCATTGAAATACTCAAGAGTGATGAGGGTAGATTGCTTCGTAAGAAACACCAACAATCTGCAGCATCGTTGCGACGTACTTTGACAAAGAGTGGATTTCCAATATTTCATTCTTTAAGTCATATTTTGCCTGTGCATGTAGTTTTTGGTTGTTGTTTCGGCTGATTCAATTGTTTGTGGTGTAGGTAGGAAATGCTGAAGTTTGTCGCAACATTTCTGACCACCTGTTGACCAATCACAACATGTACGTCCAAGCGATCAACTATCCAACCGTTAAACAAGGAACAGAACGCTTGAGGATTGCTCCCACGCCCCATCACACGGAAAACGATATTGAAAATATGTGCGAATCTTTGACGGATGCTTGGAAAGCGTGTGGACAACCTCTTTTACACAAAAAATGTTGCAACCATGCGTGTTCATGCATTTCTTCGTGTTTATCACTCAACTCACATGCAATACCCATAACTTGTGTTTAATTTTTAAAAAAACGTTTCATTATTATAATCACCATAGTTACGTTATTCTCATTTTTCCAAATTACAGTTAGTTCTTTATCAGAAAATGTAAGACAATAGGGCACTTTTTAAAATATTTCCGGCAAAAAAAGGTCAAACAATTTGGGGTTTTGAACAAATATTTATCACACAAAATCAATTGTCATCAGTATTGATGGTCGAATCAGTATCTATGAATGAGAGGGAACTTTTTTCGGAGTCTAAATGGAATAGAAAAACATCGAAAAACTACACATCATCGATACAATCAAAATGATCTGCAACCATCAATTTTTGTTGGATAATACTGTTATAGTATGCAGCGAGATGGCCCAACTCTGTAGTATTTATTTCGGCTATTCCAAACTCGTTTAAAATCTCCTCTGCTTTCTCTTTTAACTCATCAACGTTGTCTGTTTCCTCCATTGAAACCACAGATTCCCGCCTTAATCTATTACGCGTGCGTTAACAGTGGGATTTACACATGGAGTTTGGAATATTTAAAAATTCTGAGCCAAATGAAAATTTTGAATCGCATATTAGATGATGTTAATTGTACTCGAACATTACAAAACAACAAATAAATCTCTACACATGATTTCATATATTTCTTAGAAACACACGAATTTTTTAAATGGAAAAAATGATGAATACAACATAAAAACCGAAACATTAATGTTCCTTTAAACTATACAATCTGTCGTAAATAAGTGTAATGAATATGATTCCAATTCCAAGACAAGAAACCAGACTGAGATGATGGTGATAGATGAAACTTGACAGGATGACACTAATTATTTGTCTGGTTATCATAATGAGAGTAAAAATTATGGGACCGAGTAAACCAATTGTGTGATAAACCATCAATTGTCCCATAATGGAGGCTATACCACTACCAAATATGTGAAGGCGAAATTCGGTGCTTTTTCTCAGAAGGAGTAACACTCTAGGAAGTTGTTTGTTTGCCAAAATAGAAGTGAAACTGAATACACTACTTATGATACAACTATAGGTCATTGCAAGAACACTATCAGTGCCATCATAGTCCTTGAAAATTTTCGACTAAAAACAAACCCATGGAATTGATATAATCAACTCGCAGCATTATCAAACAAAGTACTTGCCATGTGGAGGTGAAACTATCAAACAGTAGATAGCCAAGTGGAAGAGAAATTGCCCATATACTAAAAGTAACGTCTGTCATCTCAAGAGACGAATGTTTCTTTTGTTTGTTGGTTGAATTTCCGTACAGAAAGATACCAAGTCCAATACACAATGTTATTGCCAGAAAATATTGACGTCTCGAATAACTTTTTTTCGATATAATGGTATTCATTATCATAACAGGTATTAGTTTGCAAGCTTTTACAACAACCTTTAGTAAAAAACCTCATGTAAATCAACAATAGGATTTTTTACCTGAGTTGGAAAAGTGATATACTTTAGAGATTCGTATTGACAGAAACTACTGATCAAGTTGGATAACGATGAAAATCCAAAAATGTAAAAAGGCGGTTTTGTATGATTCTTGCTGGTGTGGAACAATTCTTTTTGTTTGTTGCACTTTCTCAGTAATAAAATCGTAATTCCAACAACGAAAGAAAATATTCGATTAACAAATATAACAAAATCGCTATCTCGAAATTGGACTGAAGTGGTTACATTCCCATCAATTACATCGTAGGTTTTGGTCATGAGTCGTTCCTGCAATAGTCCCCATATAGAGTAACTAACACACAAGCCAAGCCAACAGGTAAAAATGTTGAAGTATTTATTTTTGAGAATGGAATTTTGTTTTTTCGAATCTCCAACATTTTTCTCATCATCAATCCACACATATTCTGGTATCAAACTTGTACCAACAGCATACCATGTGGCCAATCTTTTAACAAAATCTACACAAATAGTAATAACACATATTTGGATAACAATAACTTTACAATGGTTGGTTTCCGAACTATCAACTATTTTTAACGATATCTTATAGAAAACATATCCTACCAGCAGAATCAACGTGTATGTGGCAGTTCTCACTAGTAGTTCGTATTCTATATTCATTTACAGCAGTGGAATTTTTTACCGAAAATTATCAAAGTTACGTTTTTCATCGGTATTACTTAGGGACATCATTTAACAAAAACAATCAAGGTGAGAAATAGAGTCAATTCTACCCATGGATATTATTTTTGTTTACAAATTCATAACATCATGAATCTTCCATGTGTACAACATAGGAGTGTCTACATTAACAATGCTAACTAAAAAAAGGCTACACAATCGTTTCTAGCTCTTTCTCACTGGATACACATACCTCCATTATTTAGTCAAATTGGATCATTTTGCGTGCAAAAAAAATAGCAAGACTTTGTAATAAAGTTGGATAGTATATGAATGACGTTGCAAAACTTTCTGGATAATTTTTCATCTTTTACGTTTACAAAAAAATTCTCCACGTAAATGATTAATCGTTAATTGTATTTGTCATAATTGAAGCATTGTGTTAATCGTGGAAATTGTGTTTCTTGGTGATATTTTGTTTTGATGCGATTTGAATTTCATTGATGACGTTTCATTAGTTGCTATGACGATGTCAACGTGTTTTATGCGATAATTTACTCCGCGATGAGCATAAAAATTACGTGCTAATGCACCACACTGTTTGAGCCACATACTTTCTTCGCAGAGTGTTCTTTATGCGTTTAAACTTTAAACGAATACAATCACAAACACACGAGAAATAATATAATCTTAAAATAGAATTTCATCAGAGAGGTGAATCCATTACGTGGAAATTTAAGTGCTGACTGGCGAGAGAGAAGCCCAACATAAGAGTTCATCAAGCAGGATTCTCAAGAAATTTAATGGGTATTAATATATTTCTTATTGGTTTCAGAGATTCAAAATATGACTATCAAGCAAGACTGTCTTTTTACTAAGTCAATAGAAAAGTCAAGTTATTCTTTTGGTCTTCCATGCCAACAACACATACGTTATAATTTCTAAGTGTCGTAATTCGATTGACATTTCTGTTAATAATAAAGAGTTAAACACGTTGAATCATCAAGAAACGGACACTTGTGGGAGCCAGGAAACAACTGTCAATGGCCAGCACCACAACTACTACTGACTACCTTGCGCTACCGTCAAACACAACACTAATAGCTACCCTCCGATACTTGGAATAAATTTCCTCCACAAACAAGGTGTTCCCACTAATTTCTACGATAAACTGAGAGCATTGTAAACAATTTTTTGCAATATAACGGCACCCAGCTCGCGATGAACAGCGCAAAAACGGGTTTCGTGATATTTTTCATAAAAAGGAAAGTTTTCTGTGGTACTCATAAAATAAATTTGAAAGAAAAACACGCGCTCCCTAAAAAGGCTAAGAACGCCAATTAGCGTATACCAACTGGAAGGGAGAGAACAGACACGGGGGAAACAGTAAATGGAGGACTAATAGAGGTGGGAATGTGCGTCTAACATCACATTTGTAAAGAAGAAGGATACTCCATGAAGAATGTGCATCGATTATAGGAAACCAAACGACGTCACAATTAAGAACTCATGCCCAATATTCACAACGTTAGACCGCTCTTCAGGTTACCATCAGATAGTGATAGACAAAACCTGAAAGACATTCGCTTAAAATAGCACAAACCATCAGAATTAGAGAATGCAGTTAGGGGTTGAGATTTTCCGTCCAATATGTATGGATGAGTTCACGTACATGCTGTACGAGAAAAGTTTCGGAATTATTGCGAGGACTCCTTCTCACGACCAAGGCAAAAAAATCAATCTTTTGTATCAAAAATTAAATAAACGGAGTAGCAACAAAAGTTGCCCCCACGAAATTCGAAAAATCACGGGGGACAATGAACTACACAAGGAACAGCTGACTTAAACAAGACAACGAATCTGCTGTTAAGAGTGGAGGGCAGTCTATACGATACGATCAAAATGAATGGGTCCATTGCGAAAGTCGTACCCACAAAAGTTTCGTTAGGAATTTTCCTGGGATCATTGCCCCATTTACACAGTCCAACGGAAGGAAATATAAAATGGGATCGGAATGTTGACGCCCAGAACCCATTTTAATTGCTAATAAGCAAATTCTACAATGCACTTAAAAATGACCATCCCAGATCGGTCAAAACCTTCATAACAGATTGTGATGTTTGTGATCACGCCATTTGGAGGATGTTGTCTCAAAGGATGCTCAAAATCTACCTGCCGATTACAACAAACGTAAAAAAACCGATTTTGCGTTTCATGCAACCTTCTAAGAAAGCCCTTATTCTCACAAAGCGTGCCACATGCCCAAGCTTTGTTACAGACGACACCATTGTTTGTGGTTGAATAAACAGTTTGACGAGATCGCTGTGAAGATATAACAATCTACAACAACAAATAAACAACAAATTAATCAAAAACCAAACGCATTGTAACGAGCATCTATGAATGAATTGAGATGTTGTCGGGTAGTATTAAAATGATTAACTCGCTTTAAATCATAACGATATCATGAGTGAATGAATTCCTGCTACTTTTAGTAGATTAATTTATTAAACAAATATATGTGGAGGATTTGCTGGTAGTGGCACCATGATTAATACATTTTCAATGAAAACACTTTAAGGTTTTAGAAACTTGATATGGGTAATAATTGAGATTTAACATGATGGTGTATTTGCAACAATCAGATAGGTTGACTGTGGTCATCATTACCATTCGGAGGAAATCATTAATAAAATTGTTATGAAAAAACTCTTAGAAACCTATGGAATTTAATGGAAAGTAGAAGTGGTAGGAGGGAAGAGCAAAATAATCCTGACGAATTAGAACAGAATTAAGACAATCATAACGCATTAAAAAATTTTAATTGAAATATCAGGGTATGTGGAGAGAGTGGCATTGTTTAATTGCGATAAAATTTTTGCTGAGTGTAGATATCACTTAATTTTTTCTATCGACGACAATCACACTCGTTTAAGTACGTATTAGCGATCAGTAAATAGGCGTAAATTGTTGAATGGTGTGTTTTTTCGTTAAAAATATATGTCAATCGAAACTCGAGCATACGATCCCATTGAACCATTTTTGTTGAATGTGAAGAAAAGCGTGAGTCGCATAAGGAAGCGGGAGTAGAACCGACAATTAATCCACGATAGTGTTCGTGAGAAGATTACGGTGACCATCCCTTTGACATTGAGTTGTATGCACATCCAAGTGTCTCTTGATAGTAATAACAACATATATAATAGATAACTATGGGTCAATCATTGGAAAAACCCGCAATCGATAAACATTTCGACAATGGATTTGGAAACAACTTAAAATTCGCAGCTTGTGGTATGCAAGGATGGCGTATCAACATGGAGGATGCTCATACAGCTGTCTCATCACTAGGTGATGGGTTCGAAAATGTGAGCTTTTACGCGGTGTTTGATGGACATGCTGGTGCCTACACCAGCAAGGTTGCATCTCAAGAACTTTGTCATCACATGAGAGAACTGTTTCGTTCTCGGAACATAACCAAAGTTCCGGAGGTTATAGAGTGTGAAGAGATGGAAAAATTCAAGGAAGCAATTATTGATTCGTTTGTAACATTTGACGATAAACTCAAAGAGTCCGAACCATATAAATCATTACGTGAAGCGTGTGGTAGCACTGCGTTGGTGTCGTTGGTAACACCGAATTATGTGATATTTTGCAATTGTGGTGATTCGAGGGGATTTCTGTCGAGGGCCGATAGAGTTGAATTCTCCACTCAAGACCACAAACCGTCGGACCCATCTGAGAAATCTCGAATCGAAAAATCTGGTGGTTGTGTCATAATGGATCGAGTCAATGGAAATCTTGCGGTGTCTCGCGCGTTAGGAGATTTCTCATTCAAAGACAAGAATGACCTATGCACCAAAGAGCAAGCTGTCTCGCCAGAACCCACGGTTACAGTGCTCGAAAGATCAAACGAATTGGACCAATTTATTGTGCTTGCTTGTGACGGTATTTGGGATGTGATGACGTGCGAAGAAGTTCGCAAGTTTGTACACACAAAATTGCAATTGACTGACGATCTCAAATCGATATGTGGAGATCTTATAGATACTTGCTTTTTGAAGGTGATGACATTGTTAGTCTCTTAAATGTAACAAAACTCATAATTCTTATAGGATAGCCGAGATAACATGACAGTGCTTGTAGTTACCTTCCCAAACGCCCCCAAAACCGATTCTGTTCAACAAGATCTAGTAATCAAATTTGGATTGTGTTTCGTTGATATTGATCCAATTTGATATTTCAGGATAAACAATATGAAAAAAATATCAACGGACACGTTCATGGTGATTGATTTAACTAGATTGTTGTTTTTGACTTGGTCGAACACAAAAATTAACTTGCATTGTAATTTTAGAAATTATGGAATCACAAGGGCACAACGTTCCACTTATCACCGTTTTAAGTCAACTCACTGAGTATGATCTATCACCATCACCCAATTGTGCATCTGCACAACTTGATATTTACTCCAAGTAAACTTTTTTTTATCGAACAACCGCAATGTGGTGGATGGTGGTATTCATCTTTATTGATTTTGTTTAGAAAAACGTTTGTGGAAGATCTCATGAATAGCATTGATCCCAATAGAGAAACTGACAGAGACTATTCGACAATGTCAAGCATGCCAAATGCTCCTATCGCTCTACAAGCAATACAACAACTTGTTAGGTCTGAACATGTAGAAAATTTCGCTGGAACTTCAATTTTCGAATCGGTGTCACCTACCGAATCTAGTCCCAAAAAATTGGACGCTTCGAATGACGTTGAATCGGATTCTAGTTCTGCAAACGAACACTAAATTTTTCACCACCCTCCCAACTTTTGAAAGAAACAACAACTATTTTAATTATTATTTTCATATAAATATGTATTACTATGTATTCATATGTTGGCTTCAACCACGATGAAATTCGTCACATTGTTGGTTTGATGACTTAGATGAAACCTAAATAAGTTGTTTTGTCGTTTATTGATTGTAGTTACCAATTGGTTTTTTGGTTTTGCGTGCGCACTAATTTTAAAATCACATGTCATGTTGAGAGTGTTGGTGGCAACTGCTAGAACTTCATTACAAAATAATTATATTAGGGGTAGATTGGGTGGATATGATTGTGTTCGAACCAAGAAAAAAGGTAGAATGGCTAGAAAAATGGCAAAACTAGCCAAAGAAAAAGTTTGTCGTCCTAGTCCATTTGCTGGATTGGGAAAGATATCAGCAGCTACTCGTGAATCGGTTGAAAGAAATTTGGAGTTGGCCACACTTTCCAAAACCAACGTCACCAACTTGGAAGTTGTACAGGCTAGAATTGATCGAAGAGCTGCTAGAGCTGCTAGAAAAGCTGAAAAAAGACGCAAAGGAAGAGTAAAAGTGGATCCTGACGCCATTCGTTTAGAACGAGAACGAAAACGTGCCCTAGAAGCAGATCCAATCACAGCTTATCCTGACAAGAAAGAAGTGCAGGAATTGATTGTGAGACGATTCCTACGCTTACAGGGTGTTGATGTGGAAACCATATTCAAACATCCATCAAAGTCCGTATTCGACTTTACCAACATTAAACAACCTTATTTTCTAAGTGTTCCACACGATTCTCAATTGGATCGCATTAGAAAGAAACTACAGTAAATTGATTTATCTTTTCTTGTTTTAATCCATACACGCTCAATTGTAGACAGTTAACTGTATTAGCGGATCAGTGTTGTGGCCAGTCGTCTCCAAAAAAATCACTGGTCGATGAACTTGCCCATCTTGATTCGTATAAGGGAGCTGTTGAGAACAATAGCTGGTGGTTATCACTTGGATGTCCTGTCCATCTACAATACGAATGCTACAATGATTGGATATTGGAGATTTATTTGAAATATGGAATTATTAAGGATCCATTTATAAACAAAAAAGATTTCGAGGAAAAGATAGTGAACGATTACAACAATAAACTAATCGAGCAAGCATTGTCAACTGGGGTGGTGAAAATTCAGGATATGGTCACTTACAGCGTTATGGATACAATAGAAGCACTCTCGAAGCAAGATCCCATTAATGATGATTATGTATGGACAATCTATGGGGATTATTTTATACAGATTCATAAACGGCTGTTGGATGGAAATCCAGGCCATTCAAGAACAGCACTTGAACGTAGCTTTTAAAGTATCATTGAATTTTAAAGATTTTTGGTTAGATCCACCGGAGAAACTTCATCCCAACGTCGAGTTTATATTGAGATCGTCTAGAACGGTGTGGGATGGTAAGAAATGGATTATTGCTGGTATGTCCGATTCAGCTGTAGAGTGTTATAAGAAAAACTACGTCAAATACGGATATGAATGGCCCGACACAACCAACAGCTGCACATTACCTATCAAAGAAGAGTTTCGTTACCCCAATTTCAATTTTAGAGTTTGGAGAAAAATCATATCGCACAATCCTGTTCGACTCGAAAACTATCGCAATTATCTGAAGAATGTGCTCGAACGGGCTAAGATACCGCGAAGAAAAATGGCCCTACTCTTCAAAAGAGTGTTTATGAGAGTGGCAGGAAGTTTTGCTGGAAGTGTTGCCAACGAGTCGATGAACGATGCGTTTTATTTCTACAAGAATTCTCCAAGAGTACTACCATCACCATTTTGTTGTTGTTCATCAAACGATGATTGTAATGCGTGATTTTAGATCAAGAAATTAGTGATCAATGGATTGAGGAAGGAGTGCAAAAAATATCCCGATGTGTTCAAACTGTATATCATGCGTAAGGTGAGATCGTACAGCTATTCCAAGAGAATCAGGGATCCTAAAAAGTTGAAAAAACAAGTTCGAGAACGTGAACATCCCCTTGATGATTTTTTTGTCAAACAAATTAGTGCTAATGAATCGAAAACTTTGTAGAATTTAAATTTATTCTAATGTTATGTGGTGAGCTGTTTTTCTATTTTTTTCAACCGTCAAATGTATATATAATATGTAAATGGAACGTTAGGGGTAGATTGAGCCGTTTTTAGATGTAACATTTCAATTTTTTTAGTCTTCTTTTTTGTATTTTTTCGAAGAAATTGTGCGTTTGGAGAATGTCGTAAAAAATAAACTCCTACTTCAAAGGTTATTTCAAATTGTATTCAGTGAAGTGTATTATTGAAAGTCTTGTGTACATTTATTGTCAAACATTTTTTCCGTTTGAATTTTCGTGACACGAATGCTGCATGTAACAATTCTCAACAATTTTTTTATAAGCGATAAAATCGCAATGAATCAAATGTCAGCGACGTAAGGAATATATTGGAGAAATGAATTCCTAAATTATATCACATGTGCGTTTCTAAATTTTTATTGAAATGTACAGAACAGAATTTACGCAAACGAATTGCTAGGAAGCTTTTGCCTTGAAAATGTAAACACAACAAAAAGAGAAACAACTTTGGGTTGATCGATCAAATACAGTGGGACAAGTAATTTTGTATTATTTCATCGACTTAGAAAATGCCGTGTAATTGGGAGAACGCCAGTACAGTTGCGCGACCGAGTCATCCTTATGCGAACAAAGGAACCCGAAACGTGACCGACGAATTTCTTGGGTATTGGGAATGGGGTTGTGTAAATGTTCCAAAAAAATACTAACGTCACAATTCTGTTTTCAACATCAAGTGAATGTGTGTGACTTTTGTATAATGAATTCTCATTCAAAGGTAAATTTTGGAGAAATTTTTTGTGTTTAATGCGGTGTTTTTTGGGGTAGTGTTATGTGAAAACGTTAACCGAATGGTTACACTCAAACATCTATCCTACCACATGTGTGTTGTGTGAAAAACTGTTTGAAGTGGAAGAATGTGTTCGTTTGGTGGATTGTTACGGTATGTTGTCGTATAATAATGGTGGTGGAATATCACCACAATTGCTATAATCCACAATTTAGATCTTGTACATAGAAATTGTTTTGTTGAATATGTCAAAAATTCCAAATCATTAGATGATTTGAATTGTCCTGTATGCAAGGTAAATTTTTACTCGACCTTGTGGAATGATTACATCATGTTTTGCCCTGTATAGAAAAAACTTGTTGTTGATAATTCATCAGATTCTCCCCTAATTTACCATCTAATCGATACCCTTAAAGAGGTATCAGTGATTAATGAATATCTGAAACAAAATGCGCTTCGCATGTCACCGAAACAAATCACATCACAATTATACACTCCATCAACAACTACAAATTTGTTACCAAGGAAAAGTTGTCAATTTATCATATTATTTGTGTTAATTTTTGCGAACAAGATCCTGATGAAGAATATGTCAAAAACAAAGTTAATGATATATGTATTTCACTTGAATCACTTCCATCTCAACCCCTCCCACAACATCATGTCTATCAAAAAATTAGTTCCTTTTATAATCAAGGGGATATGCATTGTAAAATTAATAGATTCTCCAATAGTTGCCTCAAAAAATTAAGGTAAATATGTGAGTTGTAATAGTTTGCATAAAAAATGTTTTTTAGACTGAGTTGTCCATCGATTTGGCGCCACAAATCATTCCTTATTATTTGTGTCACTATATTTATAATTTTTATTATTTATCTAAAAGCTTCATCATTGCCTGATGATGCCTATTGATTTTATTTCATTTTTTCATCATTTTTCTCGTCGATAAATAATGTAGACTTAAAACATTCGCCTATTCACCATGAGTGAGATTAACTTTGAACGATCCATTCAAAGTTAAATGTTTTACATAAATTGAATAAAAAACTTCGTCTGCAACTTGTGTAAAAGGAATAAACACATGTTTACGATCTAACGCGAGTTTGAACGGCAAATAGTACCACCACTACTCTCGATTGGTTGACGCTAACAGACAAATTAAGTTTGTGGAATTTTGTAACTTAAAATGGTTAGAACATACTGCGTAGATGGTTGTTGTATCATGAGTGTTTTAGCCGCAAAATGAACACATTGAAATGTCTATTAAACGTCGAGGTCGTCGGTTGGACCATAATGAACGACTGTACATATTTGATAATGTTGGTACTTGGTTGAATGATGGTTGTTAGACGAAAAAGAATAGCACGTCTTCCAAACCGAATCTCCAAACAAGCTCAAACAACAACCGGTCTCAAGTATTGCAACGTCGAACAATTTCAAGTTACTATAACGTGTGTTTTAGGGCCAAGTTGTTGAATAGAAGAAGACGTCTTGAAAAAATACAACTCAAGAAAACGTAAGCGACTGACATTTATCCATCTTATCTTAAAAACTAGAATGAAACAACATCAACAAAAAGAAACCAAATCGAAAGAAACAACCGCACCCGAGGGAGCGCTCCCTTCCTATTTGTTAGATCGTGAGCAACAAAATAGAGCTAAAATATTGAGCAATTCTATCAAACAAAAAAGAAAAGAAAAAGCTGTATGTTGATCAAACAAACTCATCTTTTTGTGACGTCAATTTCATTAAGGGTAAATGGGATGTTGCACTACCGAAAGTTAAGGCGGTGGGTGAAAATGAGGTGTTCAAAGTGATAAAAACTGGAAAGAAACAAAGTTGTTAAATCACATCATCAAAACTAATTAGTCAATCTTTGTGTCATTTGTAGAAAAATGTTGGAAACGAATGGTTACCAAAGTGACATTTGTAGGAGATAGTTTCACTAGAAAACCGCCAAAATATGAACGATTCATTCGTCCAATGGGACTTCGCTTTAAGAAAGCCCATGTCACCCATCCGGAAGTAATTCTCCACCTTAGAGAGCTTTATAACCACTACTGTTGAGTCTAGTTGAAAACCACATTCCATTTGCCTATTATTGGTGTGCAAAAAAATCCTCAATCTCCACTGTTTACCTCTCTTGGAGTTATCACCAAAGGAACAGTTTTAGAAGTAGTTTTTATGCCGACTGTATGTTTA
>JAODKO010065668.1:0-15197 GCA_027576895.1 Sciades mastersi | reverse complement strand
GTTGGTTTGGGTTAGTTTTTGTGTATTGAACTTTTCGTCAGTTATCAACAGATGGAACACCGCATCGATCAATGTGGTGACAACTTCGTCCGTCAATCCGGAGACAAAATTAATAGAATACACAGTCAAATCACTGATATAGTTTGATTAATACCACTCTCAATTTTGTGTAAACTCACCGTTCTATCCTGCATTTTATTACACCCTCCAATGTGTCGTTCACAAAACTCATCAATTCGATATCACTGCGTAGGGAGGGGGTGCTTACTAGCGAAGTTTTTTTGATCAATTTGGTTATTCCACTCGGAAAGTAGGTGGCATATCGAGGTCCAGCTTTGATAGCCACTACACACACATATTAAATAACCAAATTATTATCATTCACAACATCTCAAGAGAGAGAGAGCAATGAACAAAATAATGAATGATAACAAATCAAATAGAGTAATACCACCAATGCTTTCGACATAACTTGGAGTTTCAATGGTAGACACTTTTATTCCCGACCTTAGTTTGTGTGTTTTTGGAACATTCACAACCACCACCATACTGTACTGTGCTCTGCTACACTACACTAGATTTTCAGTTGTACAACTGCCGATCCAACAACCTCCAAATATGATGGGGATGATCGAGAAAGCGTCGTCAACACGACTACAATAATCTTGTTTTTATTTATTAACGTTATCATATATGAAACTAACGACAACATCTAGTGTTATCCAAGAAAATTTATTGTTTATTTAAATCCAACTAACAACTATTTCCAAGAAATTTTTTAATTCTTCTCAAGATATTAATTCAATATTACACTATGGATTATTCGTGGAACAAACGTGTTTGTAAAATGTTGTGATTTCCACTTTGTTCTTCGTATGATAAAACTTTTAGATAATGAGATAAAAAGTTTTGTTCCAATCTAATCCCGCTCAACATTGTACAACTGTCTAATCCCTCATCAATATTATCTACTGTATATATGTATACTGATAGGTTACGTTAAAAAAAGTTATTTAAAAACCTTGGAATTAATCATTTTTAACGTCCTACACACACATTATTCATAAACAATCTAAATTATCGTATGTTTAAAATGATAAGTTTAATAAAGATCTTAGTATTTGTTTTAAAAAGCTCGTTCTTCTATAATTATACACGCAACTTAATACTTGACGAATTTCCACCTTTTATTTCATTAAAAGTCTTTCTTTGTCATAAGAACATATTCAAGAGTGAAATTAAGTTTAAAAAGTGAGTGACTATTAGATAAAAAGTAAAAATATGTAAGGATTAAATTTGAAACTCGTTTTTGACGAGTTTTACCGTCAAATTTACTTCTAGCTTTTTTTTCGATGTCACGTGATCAGCGAAAAGAATAAAATTTATTCGTAGAATGAGTTTGACAGCGGGTAAAATTGAAAAAGAGACGATGTGATTTTTTTATGATCGCGCATTACCTACGGAACTCGTTACGTCTTGGACGCGCAGCTTTTCGCGCACCAATAAAATATGGAGGAAGATTTCTATTTGAGATATTACGTTGGTCACAATGGTAAATACGGACTTGAATACTTGAAGTTTGAGGTGAAACCTGATGGTAACTACGCATCTATCACCAACTAATCAAGAATTTATCATTTGCACACATTGTAGGTTTGTTACGTTACGCCAACTCGTCCAACTATCGTAAAGAGCGTTGTATTAGTAAAAATGTGAGTTTAAAATGTATACAATTTGAAGTGAATCAACTTTGGTAGATGTTTGTTCGAAGACCTGTTTTGAATGAGTTGAAACGTATAATAGTTGAATCACAGGTAAATCGCAACTAAAAAACGAGTGTTGGCAATGTGTGCAATGTAGATATTGGAGGAGAGTGATGAGAATTGGCCACGACCTAAAGAAGAAGCTGTTCAAGTATTTTCTTGTTTATATATTATGTGATGATGGTTTCTGCGAGTGTTGATGAATGTGGCAAGTATAGGAGTTGGAAATAGTTTGTGGATCCACTCACATTTCGTTTGCCACCGATAAAATAGGAACTTTGAACGATGTGAACAAATCAGAGTAGGCGATACTCTCGGTTGGAATGGATATCGATTTTAATCCTAAATTGAATAGTGATCCGGAAGGTTTGACGTTGTTCTACTATCTGGTGCAGGATTTGAAGTGTTTCGTATTCTCATTGATCAGTCTACACTTTAAGATTCAGCCTATCTAATTGGAGCCCACTTTGTTTGAGTGTACAACGACAACCTACTGTGTGTGTAGGTAGCATACACATGTTCAACATTGTGGTATAGTTGTGGTTGTGTTGGTTCTTTTTTTGCGTGTTAATCAAGCTTTTTCGTCCTCTTTGCAATTCTTAGTTAATGTGTGTTGTTTGTGTGTCAGTCTCAATTTAACTAATTACTTCTGAAGCATTAGAAAATTAGTAACGCATAAGAAAATCGAATTTAACGTGAAACGACCAAACCAACAGCAGCAGAAGGCCACCATCCAAACAAATCGCTAATATTCTTATTGTTGCTAGTAGTTAATAATAGGTGAGTAAAGACGAATGTAAGTGAAGAAAATAGGTGAATTTCAAGAGAATGAGATGGTCATTCGACCTTCTTCCATCCAGCTCTGAAAAATTTGAACAGCTCGGCGAGTGCCGCATGTTTATCATCATTCATGTAGCTATCACCAGCTTCTCTTTTGATGAGACTTACTAGGGATTGTTTGAATTGCTATACATCATAAATAAGCACATAAACACAAGCAAGTGGGTAGGTAAATGAGCAACTACATCGTATTCTTCTTCGCTGATCTTGAGGTTGGCGTGTTGGGTGTTGCCTTTGGTGATAGCAGCATCCAAACCGTCAGCATCCTCGCAGGCATCCACCACCTCGAGAAGAGCACCCAAAATCTTGTTGGTGTGAACCTTGGTTTCCTCTTCACCGTTGTAGTGGAAATGCTTTTGGAGATCGGGTTTCTGGTTCAACATACTAGACACGCAAAAGAGTGGTGAGACCACACTGTCTATGTGTAGATGCTAAAATGCCAAACTCCTTACTCGGTGAACACCTCATAGCCAATGTCCACATTCTTCTTCCCGCACACTTCTCGCACGTCACCAAAAATAGTTTTGACAAGCTTTGCTTTTTCAGGTTCCATACCTACGACCATTTCCAGTTGCTCAATGTAAAATCGGATTTGTCAACTGTGACAAGCGTTGTTTATAAGCTCAAATCTTATCACTCGTACAATATGTTACGATACGCTTAAAGCGATAATAAATGGTTTTTTACGTGTTAAATTAATAAACTCTACTCCAAACGAATTATATTTTATTTTACTATTAAGCTTAAGTACATTTTTATTAGATTATCGTCGAATTGAGGTTTTGGTTGCACTTGTTTGTTTTGCCGGAAAGTGCCATTCGCATCAAATGGATGGAATCTACTTGGTAGCGCCGTTTTTATTTATGCACACACTATGGTTTTCGAACAATAGCACACCTAGTAACTGAATTTGATGGGGTTGATTGGCGATATTGGCTGAATCGCGATAACGAGGCGGTCACTGTGACTTTGGTCATGCAGCCAAATGTGTTACGGCTTCCTTGATTCCTACATCAATCGATAGTGTTTAAATCTTTTTATAGATGCCATCTTAATTGGTAAAATATCAACAAGATCTTTTATAGTTGTGATATTATTGAAAAAGTCTCTCAATACGCGCAACCAAAATTTCCTGTCAATATTGCGTATTGCGATAAATTTTATCGTAGATAGTTTTTTGCAGATAAAACCACCCGTAAATTATTTTCAGTTCAAATATTCAACTCTTCTAACATAATATGACGTTTATTTATTGCATTTATCTATTAGTTTTATCTTTAGGGAAGATAGCGCGGTCTTTCATATTTATCGGTGCTCACTATTACTATCACTATTATTATTATTATTAATGATGATGATATACAAAAATAATTGAAAAATAACGTAATATGTGCATCATTGAGTTCCATAGTATCTTTGGCCCATATTTAGTGGAGGATTCTGTTCAATCGACACAGTGACAATTCTAACCGTGTTATATTTGTCCAATATGATCTTTATGGCTAGGCAAAATTCAATACACATTTTACAATAAATAACAACCTTCTTCGTTGATAAAAAGACACAATAGTACAATGTTTTTGGGGTCAACTTCACGATTATCAACCAACAGTGTTATCGTGTCTCTAATGATTCTACAATTCATCTCATCTATATTTAAATTTTAAATACTTAAAAACGAAAAACAACTAATTCGATTACATATGGAAGGGTACACCACAAACACAGTGTGGTCGGCAAGATCAGAAGGCAGATGAAAAAAAGTTGACTACAAATATGATAGAAATAGATTTTATCAATGATTATTCCATCAACAAACAACGTAATCACTTGATAATAACCATCTCTGTTGTATTCCATCAAAATTCGAGTGGTTTTTAAGTGGTTGAAACAACGAGCCAAACCTTTGTCGATAATTTCCCCTAAAAAACCAACGTCACATCACATCAGTCATTGCTCCTGTCCTCAATCCACACACTACTTACCACTTCGAATTAGACTCACCACGGTGACTTTAGATTGACAATTTGTACCATCAAATTTATGATGATTGTAGGAGATGTAACTACAAGGTTCGTATCTCAATAGGTCGGCCGACGCTTCACTCACAATCTCAGTCTGTTCAAAAATATGAATCACTTCTCAACAAATGTTTCCACTAACAAACACCTACCAATCGATCCACAAAGTAGATAAAATCTGCCCTGTTGGTGAATCTATTTTAGTGTAGAATTTTATAAAATGGAATGGAGCGTACTTATTTTTAACCATAGTTATCAGATAGTCGATGTAGTTGTTCCTCTCTACAACAGTAACATTGTTGTTGTTGTTAATGTTGGAATGCTGTTGCTGTTGGTGGTGGTCGTCGTCGTAAACATTGGAAATATCGCTTGGATTTCCGTTCTCCATTACAACACAATTCACCGCACCATTCTCGCCATTCATTTCAATCAATAGATCGACAAGATTTGGGCCTAATCTTCTATTTGTCGCAAGTCCAGACGGAATTGTGGTCAAACATCGTATCCACAAATTATTGTCACTCCAATATTCTAATTTATACTACGTACTGCTGGGAAAATTGATAAGAGATGTGCTTAGTCGGTTTGGTCTGTTCTTTTTTTTCTCTAAGCTCACGTAACAGACCCTAACAACATAATACAGTGTAAATTATCTGTTGTATGATTATAGCTAAGACACAGTGTTGTCGATTGATCTGTTTGTTGTTGGCACGTTATTGTGAGTTTTTAGGTGGCAGTAAAGTCGTTTATTAAGCTATAATCTAATTCAAGATTTTGTTAACATGACTAGCGGCGTAAATTTTTTGAAAAATGTACGATAATATCGCTATATTTTTGGTTTCATCTCCGCTGTAACTATATAAACACTTTATTAGATTTTATCGTTAAATCAATATGACTAACTACATTTGAGGTGGCTAATAATAGATTTTCCGTATTTTTCTTCAAATAGAATTATCAACTTTCCTGATGTCGTTAGAAAAATTCCAAACAATTTCGTGCTACTTTATTAATTCAAATTCCACATTTTACATCAGCTTTTTGTTGATAAAAATTCAATAATCCCTCTATTATTTCTGTTATGTGTACGAGGAAATATACTTAATCTTTAAAAATCTAATATTGCTCTGCTATTATCCTTCGATATAATAGTCTTAGTCATCGACAAAAAATGAAGGTATTGGTGGGACTACTTTTGTTGAGTTGTTTTTTGCATTTTTCCAAAAATCGAACTGAATATAAAGTAACCAAAACTGTTTTCTTCAAGTTGATCAATTTAAATTGTAGTCTGGCGCGATAATCTATAACGTGGGGAGACATTTTAGAGTGTATTTTTACAGATTTTCAACTTCTGCCCACCAAGAAATAGAGGAAATATTTCACGAGCAATGTTACTCTTGTATCACACATTGATTCACTACGAAATAATCAACAGTTGTGTTATTTCTAGGGTTTTATACCCTCAGTGAATACATCTACAAGTGGACAGAAGCATTAGGTCGATGTATGAATTATTTAAAAAATCACAACACAACAAAAAAGTTATTCACGTCGGAGGCGGAGATAGATGCGATTCGTTACAAATATGTTGGTCGAGATTACTGGCGAGCCATGAAGTATTGAATCAAAATTTTAAATATAATTTAACGTTTCCATCACAGATCAACCGATCCGGATGATTACACCCATAAAATAATTCAATTGAACGAAGCGTTTAAAGATATTCCCAAAATTTCTCCGCCAAACTTTGTGGAAGTTATCTCTTCTCAAAATGAAGCTGCATATAGACTTTTCAGCAATATCCGTATCGAACCCGACCACGTATTTTGCTTAACAATAATCATTATATTTTCTTTTTAGGTATCGAACGAAAAATATGATGGTTTCGTATCTTTTGAAACCCACAATATATTGGTTGGTTACAGAGATCCCAACAACACCAAAACCCCTACTGATAGATCGCATAAAATAGAGATTTCTTCGAAAGAAAAAAACAGAACCATCGTAGTCAAAGTCGGTGAGATGGGTACTTTTCCTATAGAGACAATTCTACGTGGATACAAGTCACATGTACGAGTTTTCAAATAGAAAACAACATGAGAATTTTTTAGCTACCCTACCACATATTACTCGATTCGTCGTTTAACGAACCAGAGTGTGATTGCTTTAGGTTGGTGTTATTATACGTTAGCAATTTGGGGAATGGCACCAAATGTGAAATTGAATCAATCAACAATTTGAAGCTAATTCCATTTATAATAAACACTACCACTTTCAATGAGGATACATGTAGAGATAAACTTTTCCGACACTTCAAACAGAAAAAAACCTTAAGATCTCAATTGTGCGATCAAGACACCTATGCCCATTTCCCCCTTGTTTCTTCCCAACACAAAAACTTTAAGGTTTCAAAATACAATTCATCACTTAGTTGATCAATACAATACAGATTTATCTATTAACAAACGGTGATGGCGCCATGAATGTAAGAAGTTCGTTGGAAAACCTACAAGCGAATGCCGATGCAACATGTGATGGGTTTCGAACCGGAAACAAATACGTATCTACATTGATTGTTGATTTCTTGTAAACCATTAAAAGTACGATTTTCGTCCTTGGTTCCAACGTTGTCTGGCGGTTCAACAATATCTTTATGTTCTCGCAAATTTCCTTAAAACTCGCAACATTACGGAGTACAAATTTGCGGTATTCAACGTAGATTATCAATAGAGACATTTCAATTTTTGTTAGGAACCAGACAATAGATGGGTGGACGCCTATGCTTTAACTGACCCCAGTTATTGGGGCAGACTAAGTTTTCGCGATCTTGGTTCTAACGCTACCACTTCACTCTCTAAAAGTGCTGTTGCAGGGATAGTCATTGGATGTGTATCGATTGCAATAGTGGTTACAGTGATTGTCACAGTGATAATAAAGAAAAGATCTAACTCAGAGCTTTGAACCGTAAAAATACGTTTTTCCTTTAACATTTTTTTCAAACTTTCACATATTTTTCTCAATTTTATGATCCAGCATTAAACACATTAGTTTTTTTACGATTCTCGATGCTAGAAGACTTTAACTAAAACGTATGTTTTCGAAAAAATTATGCATTGTTTTAGCATTCTATTTTTCCCGCATATAAATTGTTAAAAAATCAATGAGAGAATAAACAAATTCTACAAATATAATGGGTTTTAAACAACTTTTGGTAGCATCTATAAAAATAAATCCTCGTTATAACTTCGGCAACTTTGAATTGTTCATAAAATCGAGTACCTCAAAAATACTCAAATTTTTCCAATAAAATTATAAATAAAAAATATGAATAATCAAAATAAACCATACGTTTTAATATGTATCGTTAGAAATAGAAATAACACAGTTCCGAACATACCCGAGGTTTTAGCATCAATTAGGCTCACGAAGTGTAGTAAGTTGGTTTTGTTATTTGTATAACAAAAAAGTAGTGTTATAGTGATAGGATGGTGGAAGAAAAAGTGAAGAGAAAGAATCCAAAGGCGTTCATCTACAACTCTTCGTTGAGAGCAAAGAAAGGACACACTCGTCGATTAGAACTCAGAACCTCAAAACATCACTTACCAACAGTGAGCAAGTAGTTGTTGTGAGAGAAAAAAAAGGATTTTTAACGCAAAAAATCTGCATATATAGAGAGCAAGAGTTGCCTCCTCCGTTGGTGGTGGGAATTGTGGGTCCTCCAAAAAGTGGAAAATCCACCCTGTTAACTTCTCTTATCAAACACTACACCAAATCGCCGATAGGTCAAATCAATGGCCCAATCACAGTGATCACAGGTAAACGACGTCGGTTAACGCTTATCGAATGCAACAACGATATCAATTCGATGGTGGATTTGTCCAAAGTGGTCGATTTGGCGTTGTTGGTTATCAGCGCAAAAGATGGTCTTCAAATGGAGATATTTGAGTTTCTATCCATGATCCAAGTGGCAGGGTTTCCAAAAGTGATGGGAGTTTTGACATTTTTGGATCGTTTCACCGAGAACAAATCACTCAAAGTGTACAAAAAGAAGATCAAAGATCGATTTTGGAGTGATGTGTACGCGGGTGCGAAAGTGTTCTATCTAACTGGTTTCAAATATTCGGCGTACGGCAAACGTGAAATAATCAATTTGGCACGTTTTATTTCGTTGGCCAAACCTCCTCAGTTGTCATGGAGATCGTCTCATTCGTACATGGTTTGTGATCGTATGGAGGACATCACCGATCCAGAGTTGGTTCGTCAATCGAGTAACAACTGCGACCGCACAGTGGCATTGTACGGCTATGTGCAAGGTACCCACTTGAAAGCGTCTCAAAAGATTCATGTGATGGGAGTGGGTGATTATTCGATCTCGAAGATTGGTTTTCTACCCGATCCATGTCCTTTTCCGGATCACGCAAAAAATCGTCGTCTTGATATCAAAGAGAAATTGGTGTACGCTCCTTTCTCCAGCATCAACAACATTCTCTTTGACAAGGATGCAGTGTATATAGATGTGGGCCAAAGTCAAATGTATCAGAAGAATACGACGATGCCAGCGTTGTCGTCGGTGGTGGTTGACCAACACACCACCACACCAGCCGACAACAAATACATCAGCGCTATTCTCGACATGAAATATTCACTTAAGGACAAATTGAAAGCGTCCTCCTTCAAACTCACCAACGATGTGGTGTTTGAGGATGAAAATTCGAGTGATCCTGAACTAGAATCGCACTCCCAACTCGATAACAATGACTTGGATGATATCACTCATACTCTTAGTCAATCGGAAAATGAAGAAGCGAATTCATTCGATGACCACTCCATAGATTCCAAACGAATACGAGCAACACACCACAACCTCAGACTTCACCTACCACATGTGATACTGAAACAGTTGATTTATGGTAAGAAGGAAAACAACCAAGAAAGTGTCAATAGAAACGAGAGATTGGTGGGTGATTTGTTTTTTGAGAAAACCAAATCGCCCAAATTTGACAACAGCATCTATGACTGTACACGAACTGCCAACAAATACGATCCACAAGCGTTAGCTATCGATCAACTTGGTGGTGATAAAATCGATTGGATCAACGCTCCCAAAGAACTGATTTACAAATATTTTGTGACTGGTCAATCGAAGAATCTTGACCAAAATTTGGCCAATCTTCAATCCACCCATTCAACAACAACAACAACAAACAACGTGAACGACCAGGATGATGGAGACGTGTTTGGAGATTTCGAGGATTTGGAATTGGCCTCAAGTGATAAAGATGACGACGACTCAGTGTCTGAAGAACAGACATTGAGTAGTGAGGATGAGTTGATGAAGAGGAAGATGGAAAAGAAACAACTTTTCGACAATGCTTACGACGCCAAGGAACTCGAAACCAACAACAAAAAAAAGTCTGACATCAACGGAGTTGTGAAAACTAACGACGAGAAATACACCGAAGAGGAAGAACGCTATTTGAACCAATTGAAGAAGGCTGCGCTTGATCAAAAGAATGTAAATATTGTTGATTAGTGTCTCTATATGGTGATGATTTATTGATGATGTAGCTCGATGACAACGAATTCAAACATCTTCCAGAAGATCAACGTGTATTGTATGAGGGATTTCGTCCAGGAATGTACGTTCGAGTTGAAATTGTCGGCGTAGAGAACGAATTTGTCACCAATTTCAATCCCAAATATCCTCTTGTTGTGGGAGGAATTTTGGCAGGAGAAGATCAATTGGGATATTTGAATTTTCGGATCAAAAAACACAAATGGTATCGACGTGTGCTCAAAAATAACGATCCTGTGATTGTGTCGTTGGGTTGGAGACGATTCCAATCTATCGCCTCGTTCTCCATGGAAGATCACAACAAACGCAAACGTTACCTCAAATATACACCCTCACATTTGCACTGCTACACCACCTGTTATGGACCTTTGACTACTCCTGGTGTGGGTGTGCTTACACTTCAAGTTCCACCCTATGTACGCAAGGTGACATTCTACTCTCGTTGTTTTTGTTGATCAAAACGATAAATGGATTGTGATTTAGCGTGAATTTCGAGTAACCACAACGGGCGTCACCATAGAAGTCGATAAAAGTTTGTCTATCGTCAAAAAACTCAAACTCATTGGTACACCTTACAAAATATTCAAAAATACTGCTTTTATCAAGGTAGATTCCACTCATTTTTCTCAATAACTGTAAGAGTGACTTATGTTTTGTTAGGGAATGTTTTCTGATGCGTTGGAGGTGACCAAATTTGAAGGAGCCAATATAAGCACTGTGAGTGGAATAAGAGGACATGTGAAAAAGGCTGAGAATGTGAGTGCGTTATACATTTTCATCTTTTCCCTAAATCGTTTGTATTTAGACGAACAATGGCAATTTCAGAGCGACATTTGAAGACAAAATTCTCATGAGTGATATTGTGTTCCTTAAATCGTGGGTGCCTGTGGAGTTGCCCAAATTTTATCTGCCAATAAAAACGTTGTTGCTTTCTTGCGACAATCGACTTGAGTGGGTGGGTATGAAAACTGTCGGCACGTTGAGATTTGAGCAGAATCTGCCATATCCCGACAAACCTGATTCCCACTATAAGCCGGTGCAACGAGAACCTCGAGCGTTTGCACCATTGATTATCCCCAACAAATTGCAGAAGGAACTTCCGTTCAAAACCAAACCCAAAACTGTGGTACGAGCTGCCAATCTACCATCGGATCCAACGATGGTTGGACGTGTGTTGGAGCCGCAGGAAAGAAAAGTATATTTTTGCACTTATTTCTATGAAGTTTTCAAAACTTTTGTGTAGGCTATTACGTTGATGAAAGAAATCCTACTCTCCAACAAGGATATTACTGAGAAACGTGCTGTGAAAAGACGGGCTGATGCGTTAGAGTACAAACAAAAACAAGCCAAAGAAGAGAGCGAACGAAATCGATCACTCAAAATAAAGCGCAAAGATCGATTTAAAAACATGGCTGCTGGCAAAAAAAACAAATTTCTAACAACTAGATAAATAAACAACTATGTATGTAGATTTTTAGACCGACATTCTTTGTCGCTATAATTATTATTATTATTATTATCTATTATCTATTAGTGATGCGTTAATATACGCTTTAATGAGTTTCGTTAAGGCTTTTTTTATTTTTTTCGTGAGTTTCTCCGCTCGATAGAAGCTATAATTTTAGCTATTCGAACTTGATACTTTGCGATAAAATTGTTCAACAAATCCAACCCCAACCATTCGTCGGATTCTCTTGGGTTTCTTTGAGTGAAATGATTTCTAACTTTGGCCAAAAGACGTTGGTGCTTTGGTGCATTGATTTCGTGTTCTCTGTTTGGCGCGGAGATAGGTGGTAGTCGTCGTCGTCGTTGTTGTTGTTGTTGGGAGGAAGCTATGGGATTGGTTGGTGGTTGTTGGCCATTGAAAATCCGATACAACTTTTTTTTGAGGTCCCTGTTGGTGATGTACTTCATGAAATTGGTGATATACAGTTCCAAGTAGCGTGTTGGGAAGGTGGCCACATGCCAACAAACCACGTATTGCACCAAAAATTGGTACTCCTCAAAGTGTTGACCTAGAACCATTATTGCTCCACACAAAAACGAATCGAAATTGTGATTTTTCAGTTGGGGTCGAAGAATGTAGGCCAACAACGCGGAAACCACCCCACGTAACACATCACGATCGTTTCTCACCCAACAGATGCTGGTGGAAGACAATCCGCGAACATTATCAAAAAGGTGACCAAACGCATCTTGCTTTTTTTCCTCTTCCTCCTCATCGTCATCGTCATCAGCTGGTGGTATTGATTCCAATATGGTGGAATCATTCATCAATTTTATCTTCAATCTGTTCAAAATCTCGTGCGCTCCTTTCATGAGTTCCTGGGTGTTGTTTTCCAAGAAGTCGTTCAACAAATTCGTCTCAAACATAAAGATGTGGTTGAAGAAGAAGGGTAAATTCTTGTGATTTCGGTTGTGTCTATCCAGTTGGAGTTTGATTGAGTTGATATTTAATTTTTTAACATGCTCTGTTTGAAGAAACAAATAAAACAACTCCATATGATTTGGTTGACACTCCAACATATGAGACACCAGAATATCTTCCATAGTTTTCCTTCTCATAGCCACAGACAACAAAAAGTTGATCCAATTCAAATGCATCACACAGTGATGATCGGTGATCACTTTGTTGCTATCGCTGGTGTCGGTGTTGGCGATGGGTGTCACTGATGTTGTGGAGCCCAACAACAAAATACCACCATTCACACTACACGGTACATGAAGCAACCTATTGGGTGGTCTGTAGTCGCGTATGTCAAACGATTGCATCATAAATGTTCGCAGGAACATGTCATAGTTGGCACCGATCGTGGCACCCTTTGAGTTTGATCTCACCTCACGGTAGTAGCCAAACACATGAGTGAATAGACTCATGAAAAACAACAATTTATTTGCCGTTTGTCGCACAGTACAACCATTCAAATTGGACAACAAAGTTTCTATATCGGTTTGGGAACGATTTTTAATCGATGTGGTCGACCAAATTCCTATCTTTTCGCTGGGAATCACATCTAGGTTGAGAATGTTGATAACCAGATGAATTGACATCATCATTGAGATGAAAGTGTTGAAAAATTCATCCGATACACTTTCGGCATCACTCTCACAAGTTTGCATAAATTTTCTCATTGTAGTTGGCACGATGTAGATTCTAAAGAGGTTGCTGAGCGTTTTGACAATGTTTCTCCCAAAATTTGTCGAATACACAACTCCATCAATGCTCACGTCTAAAGTTCTTATTTGTTGTGATCGAGCCATCACCATACATGGCAACATTAAGGTCACCAACGAATGCACATAGCTCTCAAACACTTCAGGGTGTGTGCTTTTGTTGGCCACAAAAACTCTGTCTAAATCGAGAAACATTTGTGTCGATATTCGAAGACGATAGTTGAAAAATTTTTCCCACATAAACATTCGCAAGTAGTATTTCATCGGTACACCAACCACTCGATCAAACTCTAGCAATGTCTTATTTTCGAGTGTGTTTTGAGGATTGCTGAAGATGCTGGATAGTTCTTGTTGATGACGATCGGTGAACTCGAATGTTGGTTGATATGGCGCTACTATTGAACACCACTTGCTCACAATCACAAACACCAAATCATTGAGTAGTTGGACCACTTTCTCATCGTCTTTATGTTCTCTCAAAACAACGTTAAAAAAGCCACACAGTGAAGCCTTGTGTTTTCTTTCCAATAGCACAAAGATACATTCGAGAAGTGGTTCAACGTTTTGTGAGTAAGACGAATATCTATTCAACATGGTTGAAATAAATAATTGGTCTTGTTGTAGTTCACTGTTCACATCCATATGATTGCTCATTGCAACGTTTATCAGTGATACTTCTCCTCTTCAACTTGATAAAATAAAGCTAATCCTATCTGGTGAGATCAACTCTTATTAAGTAATCACTTCGGCGGGTCCATTTTAACGTATCACTCTTTTTTTACATTCATCTATAGTGTTAATAAATTGTTCTGCTGTTTTTTTTATTAAAAAAATATGTATTTTTAAATTTTTCCCCCATTTAAACAACGTCTAATAGAGTTTATGCAATAATATGCTTTGGAAATAAAAATTTATTTTGATATTAGCAAGATGGTAGTTGTCTGACGAGATTGTTGAGTGATTTCCATTTCATTTTCGACCCTACATAATCCTATTTCTTTCTTATATTACTTTGAGGGATTTCATTATCTTTCAAAGAGGTTAGCAACCGAAATTAAGACTATTTAATGATCAAAAACGGTATTAAAACGAGACAGAACGGTCCCAGAGGGATTGATCAATATTATTGGAATCGATAGCAATTAAACCTATAATCGATTGTTTTAATACCATTAACTAATTTTATGTTGCCGGAGCTTTGGTAACGTTTAGAATGATGCCTAATAGTTTACATTATCTATCAATATCAATTCTTATCATTTTTAAAATCGAAAACTAAGAGTTTTGTTGATAGGTAATCTTTTCCTTTTTGTTATAAACCGTGTTTTTTTAAATGTGTTGAATCTAAGAGCTCACATAAGATAAAAAAATTAACATTTTTTTTTAAACAAATTTAATTTTTTTCCTATATGACAGATGGGTGCGTATATAAAAAGATGAGATAAAAGTGATAATGATTGTGAATAAACTAGTTAGTATAAGTGAAATTAGAACAACTGAATATGGTCAATCTGATAGAAGACGTCTCAAAACTTCTTGCAATGTCTTATCGGGCAACCTTCTGAGTGCTTTTTCGAATGTTGCTGGCAACAGCTCCTAAATTATTGTTGTTATAAGAATTGATGTACTACTTTTCCAACAACATACCTTTAACTTTTTAGTCAAGTTTACGATTTTTGTCAAATACACAACTTCGTCGTCGTAGTCATCCAACACATCTAAGGAAAAATTCAACGCGCCAAATATCAACTCACATTCTTCTATCGCATTCAGAGGAATAAAATCCAAAACAATTTTCAATGTGAAAAGGAAAAATTGAAACAA
>JAODKO010065592.1:0-10689 GCA_027576895.1 Sciades mastersi | reverse complement strand
AATTTTCACTTATCCTCTTCATTGGTACAATTTCACCACCATTAGGACCAGTTGTAGGAGGGCCAAAGTCCATCCAGCCAGACCAAGAGCATTCAGCCGTGCAAGGTATGGTTGGTGTTGTAGTTGGCGTTGTTGTTTTTGGTTGTGTTGTTGTTGGTGTTGGCGTTGGTGTGGTAGTTGTTGTTGGTGTTGTAGTTGGTGTGGTAGTTGTTGTTGGTGTTGTATTTGGTTTGGTAGTTGTTGGTGGTGTTGTATTTGTTGTTCTAGTTGTTGATGGTGTTGTAATTGTTGTTTTAGTCACTGGTATGCTGGCTGTTGGACACCCTTTTGGTAATTCACAACAATAAACCCGGATTTGGTAGTTCAAACATAATCGAAATGCACCCGATTGTTCGTCATTTTTGCATAGCAAACCTATGTTAATGTTACATTCCACATTCTGTCCAAGTTCACTTATGCTTTTATTTGGATACTTTTCTGCACGGCACTGAATTTGGGATGGATGCTCACAGATCCTGTAACCAGCAGCTCTAATATTTTTGTATGTTTCAGAGTCACCTCCGCTGGGACCAGGGGTTGGGAATGTTGTGTCAAACCATTCTGACCATTCACATGATTGCTGGCATGTAGTTGATGTTGGTCCATTTGTAGTTGTTGGTTGTGATGACACTGGAGTAATGGATTGCATGGTTGACAATGAAATACAAATAAAGTTCATAAATTCAAAGAACAATTTTCATGACTTCAAAATGTATATTAAGGATATTGTTTCACACATCAACAAGAAATTTTGTTTTCGGTTCCTGATTTCATCCCAATTTCTTGTTTATGTTTCATGATTTAGCCATAAACATAGCCGTTTTATATTTTAATTTTGCTCTGTACTGTTTCGCACATTATTTTGAATTCTTTCCTTCTTTGTTTTGGCTTGATTTGTTTTAAATGTGTTTTTCTGTAACATACATACCGATCAAATACCATTTAAGTGAAAAGTGAAAATTATCCACTTTCTGTGAATTAAAAGTAAATCCCTTTCCAATCACTTTTACCAGTATTTAATTACTGTCTTTCAGATGAGTCACTGAATACTCTGTTTCAGAATCTCATCTCTGACCAGGCTGAAAATGTCTTGGAAATTAAATATGGTGATTAACTGTAATTTGTACAATATTTAGTTAGAATGTAAGTAGCTCTGAACTACAAGACAAATTTCTGTATACTGAATACAGAATTAGGTATTTCACAGGTTGAACCAATACTAACCTGTTGTTGAGCTGAAGTCAAAGACACTTATTGTTGGTGGTAGGGTTGTAGAGCAACCATATGATGTCCTTTCTATTTTTCCATCCTTTCCACACTTAGCTGTGATGCAGTAGCCATATCCATCAGTAGTATTATAGATTGTGTCACCATAATGATATATTTTTCCATCATATAGGCAGGTACAAGCTGCAGAGTTCGAATTTGTAAAGTTATTCATTTCACTCAACCTTTAGTTTCATTTGATAATAGATATTTCCATCCATCCATTATCCATAACCGCTTATCCTGTGCAGGGTCGCGGTAATAGATATTTGGAGTATGCTAAATTGTAAGCATTAACTCTTACCATCATCATCTGTTTCACAGTTGATTTCTGATGAACTGCAATAGCTTTAAAAAAAAAGCATATTATTTTTAATTAAAGTGAATTGGTGATAAAATTTGCATTTATAAAGTAAAATTTACCATTTCTGACAGTTTTCTGTGCTTGGGACCTCATCTCCATTGCTGTAATGTTTTGCTTTGTAATAGCAGCCACAGCTTTCCTTCTCCACGCATTTCATTGTGTCCTCATCAAAATATGGCTGATCATCAGGACATTCTGGGTAACAACCTGAAGAAGCATGTGTTAGACTCAAGTCAACAAAGTTAACTTTATAGGCCTGTAGGTATATGGTTGTATTCCTGAAATATTAAACTGCCAATGGCCATTGCACAGAGAATTTCAGAGAAATATTGGAAAAGATTTCTTTTAACTGTTCTTTTTGACAATGATTTTTTTTTTTATTAATTTGGGTTTTCTGAAATTGGCACAGGGTCAAAATTATACATATAGAGTAAAAAAATATATATTATGTACAGCCCAATTGGATGATTAATTTAGTGGTCCTGAAAGTTTCAAAAGGTCTTTTAACCTGCCAACCCCAAGGCCTCCTAACTTCCTGTTAGTGATCATGATTGACTACAGCTAATACGTCAAATCAAAGTCCTTCCCATGCCATGTGGTGCATAGGGCAGCGCCAATCTCCGTTTCTGTAGCCCTCAGCGTCTCGCCTATTACATAGCTAGGGTTACAGTGGGGAGCTAGTCCTCTGGTAACTGTGAGAGTTTGACTCCCCACTCACATCTGCATTGCAGTGTGCCTTGCCAGACAGCAGTAGGTATCATTTTTATGATGGTCTTTGGTATGACCCGACCGTGAGTAGAACTCACGATCTCCTGATCGAGAGGCAGACATACTAATCACTAGGCCAACTCGCGGTACAGCTGATACGTAGCTTCCCAAAATTACCCATATTCAATTAAAACTTGTGCATAAGATTCTTGCATTTTTTTCTATTAAAAATGTATGTTGCACAATCATTCTTCTCCAGAAAAAGAACAGTTCAAACTCGAAGGGACATTTCATCTAAAACTTTTTTGTATACCTTCCAGTGGTGGGATCTGACTGGAACACTCTCCATCAGGATTCCTGCAAGTCTTCATACACGGCGCTCCACAAGGTTTGTAGTGCCACTCACACTCATCAGGAGGGTTGTAGTAATCACAGAACAGTGCTGCATGAGCATAAATTTAAACCCAAGAGTTCAGCAATTCAGTTCTGTAATAATCAATTTCTTGATTAAAGTTTGGAAAGCTTTTAGATCGTGAAATTTAGAGCAACTCACGGCAGATTTTTGGTGTCCTCCAAGCAACACACACTCCATCCTCGTTACAGGCCTCAGCGTAAGCAGCTACAGCTGTACAGAAACACTCACAATCTCCTCCAGTATCACAAGCACATGCATCACTCACGCATGCAGAATAGTATGGTGTAGGGTCAACCTTCACAGGAAAAATACATCCAGTTAACAATAGCAGTGCTCTCTCAAAATTAAGAAGTACCAATGTTATTGGACTCATTGGCAAGAAAACATACATGAGTGTGACAGGCCGCAAAGACTTCATTCATGATGATGCTGCACTGTTTCTGAGCCCAGGCTTGCCGATAGGGATTAAGGGTACATGGATTTTTGATCTGACTAGCATCAGGGCAGCTGGAAGACTCTTTCCAACTGTTTCCAAAATCCAGTGCATTGTTTACCACACCTTGATTTCTCAAGGTAAAGTCATTGTTTGTGTTGCCGTCATAATTTCCGCACAGACCACAGACCTCACCCTGTCATGAGAGTGCAACATAGTTGTGTTCATTCTGTAACCTCATTCTGTTTAATTATTCATGATTGAATTATTCACTAATTTATATGCATTTATACTTACCTTGAAATTAGGACTAAGCTTAATGAATATACTTGTCTTCTGGTCCCACATCAGAATTAGCCCATTATTAGCTTCAATGACCATGTAAATGCCCATAATACTGAACTGGTAGGGAATTTCATCTCCTGTACCTCGTTGAATAACTTCATATCTTCCATCTGTTAGTAAGAGCTCATTACTCTGAAAAAGAAAATGAGTTTGCATTATGGATAGCTGTTGATTCTATAGCTCTATATGGGGTAGAACTAGAGTTTTATAGAAGTAATGCAAGGTGTGGTGGTTAATTAAAAAAAAACCCTTAAGTTATTGGTGAAGCTGGAGAATTGTTGATTGTGTTGTAAGATTACAACAATTCTCCTGAGACACTATTATCAGCCATTTAAAAAGGACAAAAAATACAACATCAAAAAGAGATAAGAGAAACCCTCACCCCCAGAAAGAGTTTAATGGCTTTGGAGCAGGTGGTGCCAGTTGTTCCACAGGGAATGTTTTCCGTGATGACTCTGAAAGTGCCACTGGTATTACTGTGGCCACAGTGATCCTAAAGCAATCACAAAAATATCTAAATGTCAGTGTTTGTTCATGAATTTCTCTGGCACACTTTCTGCCTTCAATCAATTTGGGTCCAAACACATTTACATTTCCACTTCAGCTTTTGGTTTTCCATTTGTCTTAAATATTCTCTTTTGTGTTGCTTGTTGAAAGTAGAAGACACTATAAACAAAAGTATAATATATTTTACCAGGCATTAACATGGCCTTTAATATATCAGCAGGGAAATGTAGTCAGACTTTGAAATCTTGTTCTAACAATGAGCATGGCCTCGAAGAAGTCATTGTGTTGACCTGTGATAATATACACAAGTTAACTGTGGGATTTTAGTACATGAATTGATAGGCCTAAATAAGCCAATTAGACGTTTTAAAGCTTTCAGTTGTTTTTTCTTTGCAATTATTTAAGTTAACTTATTCAGTCACATTGTGTATTATTAGCTAATATAATATTAGGTTGTCTTTTTATTTACAATCCAAAATTATTTACAGTAAGCTTTTTACAATGTATTAATTCAAAAGAAGATGGTGGAAGACAAAGCTCACTCAGAATAACTCGATATAGACATAGAGAACAGATAACTGTATATTACACTGAAATATGAGGACAAAATATTAAGAAAATCTCACGAGCTGAAATTCAACCTTTGTTGTAAAAATTGTACATTTTCATGACATTGTGAGTCAGTTAAGCTTACGTCATACCATAAGAGTGAAACAGACACTGTGCATAAATATTCTTACAGCATGACTCTGACAACAATTCTGACTAAAATAAATAAATCAATAAATACACTAATACTACTTTATCATTCTTTTTGTGCACAGCTCATATACAGTGATGTGTATAGATGATGTGCTACATTACCTATGGCTAAATATCATCATGTTCAAAACTATTGCTGTTTAACAAAGAAAAATGTACTCTATCTTTTATGTGATGAAATACATCTTCTGTTTGAGATGTTTATATAACATTTATGGATGGAGTCTTCAGTGTCAGCACCTTGTAACAGAGGTGAGAGGACTTCAAGGTGCATTTTTATTTTTAGGTCTCATTAACTTAGAGGTTCCAAAGAACAGCTGTGGAATAATAAGACACTTTGGACCATGGAATCATACAGAAATTATCCATTTTGTGTGATGATGAGACTCTGCTAGGTGTCAGGCCATATATCATGTAATATTTTTGTTTAACAGCAGGGTCTGTTGTTCTGTTATTCCTTACTTATCATACATGAATTTTTATGATCATATCAGGGAGATGTACTTACTCTGACAAGAGTGTATTCACAGTCTCCATCAAAAGTGTATCTTTTTCCATCAAATGTGATATAATGTCCATCGCCATACACTGTACAGGTCCCATGGCACAAATCTGTGCTGCACTGCCATTTCCTGTCCTTGCATGTGCTGTGTTCAAAGAAGATAAGAAGTACAGAATTTTATCCACTTTCCCACAGTAACTGGTCCATTTTTACATTCATGTGAAGTCATTAAAAACCTTAAACAGTACTACAGACTACTACCAAGTACATGGCTATAACACTGCAAAAGAGAAAAACAATCAATATTCTCCACATCATTTCATGTTTAAAAAAAAAACAATGACACCCAAGTTTGTTTGTTTACTTACCAGGTATTGCAATCAACTTTGATGGATTCTCCAGGTTGGTAAGTTTTACTGTTATGAACGCAAGGACACAAAGCCTCTTCAATGCAGCCTCCTTTCCCATCAGACACAAGTCCCGCAGGACACACACAGCCTGACACACACTCTGTGCTGATCTGTTGGATCAAATATTGAATACAAATATTAACTATTCAATAATTGTGACCTGTGGAAATTTCTATAATATGTAGCTTGATGTAATTTCATGAGAAATAAGGATATGCCTTTATGTAAACAAGTGCTTGTGTGTATACATGGTGAGATTTAATACTTTGCCGATATTTAATACTTATAATATCTTCATAAACTCACACAGGCCAAGTCTAGTGTGCTACAGCTTTTTTGACACTCTGAGCCTGTAGATCCTGCAGCATTATCAGAGCAATTGAAGAACACCATCGGTGAGGAACAAGCTGAAAGGACGTGAGAAAGAAGAAAAAACTATTACCACAATACTTGTAAATGAAGTTGAAGTAATTAGCCAGTAACATCGCTAGTAATGATACTGCCTCACTGTTCATTAGCTGAAACACTTTTTTTTTATTTACTAAGATCCCAAGTAATGAGTACTAACTGGTGCCTGAAAAAGAAAACATCACATTGTCTAATATCTAGTGTCGTGTATTTGACAGAACATTTATTTAATTGGCTATTTTCTTTATTTAATTCCAGGAAAATTGCAATAAATTGTAAAAAAAAAACGTTCAGAATTTGACTGGCAGCGTATGAGTGAATGAAAACATTTTTATGTCTCTATTTTAAATGTTGTGCAAATGTGTGGTGAATATCTAATATGAAAAAACTAAACACTGCCTTCTGAAAATGTAATATGTGCCTTTTGATTGTGAACACATTATATTCGTTTGAGGCTTCACTTTTAAACAGATGTGTCCCAAACTCCATATTCTTTGGGGCAAATGTGCAAAAATGTACCATTTTGCTCATTTGAAAGAGAATCCTTCATACACTATTTTTGTTGTTTTGTTTTTTCAGATGAACATTGGAGAGGAATTTCACATATCGGTTTGTAAGCGTTAATGAATCTCTCACAGACGTTTATACTGTGTGTATATGATGCATATATCTCAAGTCAAGTTTATTTGTATAGCACTTTTAACAATAGACATTGTCACAAAGCAGCTTTACAGAATTTTAATGACTTGAAACATGAGCTAATTTTATCCCTAATCTATCCCCAATGAACAAGCCTGTGGCGACAGTGGCAAGGAAAAACTCCCTCACACGACATGAGGAAGAAACCTCGAGAGGAACCAGACTCAAAAGGGAACCCGTCCTCATTTGCGTGATATATATCAGTATTTGTTCCAAACCAAGTTTGGATAATCTAGCTGAAATGTTTATTTATATTAGAATGAGTAAGAAATTAAGATGTGTCTATAACTAAATGATAATATGAACAGCACTTACATGGCTTACTGGTGATAGATCCAATGCAGCTGAGTTTGCCATTCTTACAGGTGCTGAAACAGATGTTTATTATTTAAAATCTACTTTTTATTGACATTCAGACACGATGAACATAAAAGCATGTTGTTTTGAGTCTCTGTGAATAAGGCGTACCACATGGCACCATCCTTGCTGATGACTTCTGCAGGAGGAATCACAGACCCTTTGTAGTAGCAGGAACATTTATCCAGCAGAACACATTCGCCGTTATCATTGAGATACGTTCCTTCAGCACAAACGCACCCATCCACTGGGTCAAAGGTCACAGCACAGGTGAAATCTGGGTCACTGTGACAGCGGCATGACTGCATGCTTGTGCGGATGCCATAGGTATAAACCATGGTTCTGGGGCAGCTGGTGGCGTATTTCACTGTGAACAGATCACAACAGCATATTTATGGGACATTATATTATAACACATTATTATATTAAGTGGGAAAATATTGAAACATTGGTCATTCCTACTCACTGCACACTTCGCTCCTCCAGCCAGTGAGAAGGATTCCTTTTGCAGCACACATGTGTACGTACGATGACAGAGCCGCACACATGCAGTTCTCACTGTTCTCACAGTTGCAGGTGTCATACATGCAGTTCTTTAGGGGGGAAAAGCAACACAGTTAAATGTTTAAATATTAAAATGTTGTGGTTAATTAACCAATGAACCACTGTGCTGTACCTTTTGGTAGATATCTGGGTTGATCTCAGAGTGACATGGAGCAAAGACGCCATTAGGGTCTGACAGCAGGGAGCACCATTTCTGAGCATATTTTTCTGAAATAACAAGAAAAAGCAAAGTGAGAACAAATATGGATTATGCATCAAAAGCTCAGACAAAGGATCCTTCTTTTGTCAGTTAATTATGGAGGGTAAATACATTTAATCTGGCTCTTAGTTAGCAGTCACAAAAAGCAGTCAAAGATTTGTAACTGCAAAACCCTTCACAATGCTGTATACTGAATATTAATGATTGTGTCCATTTCAGGTTCTGTTTCAATAAAGTAACTGTAGTTATAAAGAGTACTAATAGGCAGTGCTTAATAGGTGGCACGGTGGTATAGTGGTTAGCACTTTGTCCACACAGCAGGAAGGTTGTGGGTTCGAGCCCAGTGGCCGATAGGGGCCTTTCTGTGTGGAGTTTGCATGTTTTCCCCGTGTCTGTGTGGGTTTCCTCTAGGTGCTCCGGTTTCCCCCACAGTCCAAAGACATGCAGGTTAAGTTAACATGGGGCAGCCCCCCAACTGCTCCCTGGATGTTGTAGTATAGCTGCCCATTGATCTGAATATGTGTGTGCTCATTGCTCATGTGTGTGTGTTCACTGCTTCAGATTGGTTAAATGCAGAGGAGGAATTTCACTGTGCTTAAGTGTACGTGTGATAAATAAATTCTTCTTGTCCTGAGTTGAGTTAGTATGGATTTTTTTGGATATTAAATGCAGATTTGTGAGGAGTACTTGGAAAGTGGGAATGAAAATGGTGGAAGTAAAAAAAAAAAGAGTTTGTTCATGGCAATGTAATTGAGTACATTTATAACACTGAGGAAAAGTATTACTTTTCCCTAGTAATATATTTGCATACTATTGGGTTGAACACACTTTAACAAATCCGGTTTAATCTCATGAAGGAAGTGTTTTTTCCGAGGTGTGTTTGATTACACAATACTAAAGTGTGCAGAAAAATAAACCCACACCTCTAATATAAAACCAGCACTAACCCCTCTTCTGATTGTATATGATTGTAGAAAAGCTCATTCTCAAGTTGGTGCATGAACTTCTGAATAAGTTTAGAGTCCCACCTTTCCTTTTTTAAATTTAGTTTTAAATCAGATTGTGTTTAAAATGAAGAAGTACCATTTTCCACACTGAGACTGCAGGGGTTCTCAAAAGTGTTCTTTACTTCAGGACAGTTAGCTCTTGTCTTCCAGCTGTTTGCAAAACCAACACCAGTTCCTTCGCAAGCTCCACTCATGGTCATGAAATCATCTTTTTGTATGTCATTAAAGTTTCCACACAGACCTAACCATGAGAGACCAAAAAAAATCAGGTTTTATCCACTTTCCATTCCACACGTACTAGTAGATTAACATCAATGTATTTAATTATATATAAAAAATAATATGAATCAGTTTAAAGTATTCACCATCTGCCTAATACTTTTATAATGTATGGTATACCATCATACAATACTACTGTCATAAAACGTTCATAGAACAGTTTAATAAACAGTTGTGTGCACAGTAAGGGTTTAACACACCAAGTAAATTTTGCTTGTGAGTCACATCCACGGTGATATAAACCTGCATGATGGGTACAAGCTGGATCTCCATCTGAAGCCCAAAAGATGTCTGGACAATGATGTAAAATGTGGTGGGACGAAAAATATTCACACCAGCTGCAATTGAGTAAAGCGATTGAACATAGTATTAACATGACATAACATGTATTAACTGTAGATGGGAGGCATCCATCTTTTTCTCAAATAATTATACAGTTCATGCATATTTACTCACCTGTAGAAAGAGGAAGCTGAGAATAGATTCGGTTGAGGAAGACCTTTCCGTCAGGCTGGATGTTAAACACCTGAAGGGAAATATACACAATATGCATTAGCATATGTTTGTGCATCTTTTGTATGCTCGTGAGTAATCAAAGCAACTGGATTACAAGTACATTGGTGGCTAAATCTAAGTCTCAAAATGCACCACACTCTTACATTATACACTTTGGATTTTGGTAGTACTCAGGAACTAATAGCAGACCACTAGTCACAACTTTGTCCAATGTGAACATGCTACTCACAGTAGAAGTGGACCAAAGATCATTAAAAAGTAAATAATTAAAATGTGTAAATGTTGCTCACGGTGCTTCCGCCAAACAGAGCCAGGGTCACGGCCTTCAGACATGTTTCAGTGGTCGTCAAACCACAAAGCACCAGATCGCCTACAACCACAAACTCAGCACCGTTGGTTTGCTGAGGAAAAAACAAACAAAAAAACAATCATAATGTTGATGTAACTGATTTCCTTATTTTAATTGCAAATTGTAATTAAGCTTAATTTTGGTTAATTTTTAATTAAATAAGGCCTTAACATCATCAGTAACAACAACAACAACAATAATAATGTCTGAAGGGCCCAGTAGTGACATTCCTTAAAATTATACTCACAATTTCTTAGCCTTTAGCATGAAGAATGTCAGACAGTATAAAGCTCAAGCATTACACAAATTCAGACAAATTGTTGTTATGGATTAGTGGAAGTCCAAGTCAACACAAATTAGAGGATGTTATGAGAGATGTGGGATTCTGCATACTGGTGTTTGGTACATCAACAGCACTAGACACCATCAGGATTGTCAAAGAAAAGATGGAACAGAGATATGAACGCGTCTACACTCACCAGCCACTTTATTAAGAACACCCATCCACCTGCTGTTTTATGCAGTTATCTAATCAGCCAATCCCTTGACAGCAGCACAAT
>JAODKO010065578.1:0-10699 GCA_027576895.1 Sciades mastersi | reverse complement strand
ATCATCCAAACCTTTGGTTTGTTTGCCAGCACCAACTGCAGCTCCTTCTTTCACAGCGATAGCTAATGATGGAATGAGTTGTTACGACGGCTGCAGTTGCGAGTAACAATGGCTACCTGTAGGAAACATAAATTGGGGTTCGGTATTTCCGGCGTATCCCATTTTGGTGTAACTAAACGCCGATGTAATAGTTAGAAAATTGGTCCCCCTTCTCACACCAACCTACCCTGTACCATTGTCAACAACACAAGCTGGAGTTGTCGTCATTTTGGGAGTGTGTTAAGATTGTCGTAATGCCTTAATTCCACTTCGTATTGTACACAGATATCCACCCTTCTAATTCCAACCAATACTAATAACTTTTACGGTCGATATTTTTAATGCGTTCCCTAACCAACACTTGATGGAATGGGGTTTTGGATGAATTTTTAACAGAAACTCAATAATTTCTCATATACAAAAGGATTAACTGTCGAGCAAAGGGTGTATCGAGTTGGTTTCAGGTTCAGCTTGATATCACTCTTTAGTGGGTTAGTTATTGTTTTTGTTGGTTGGTATTTTTCAACTTAAACCAGCCAACACATTCACATACGTTAATGAATGCCCAAAAATCGTATATAGACGACCAACAAACCAGATTAACAAAATACCATTGTCAATTAGGGTATTATGATAATCGTTGATAAATGGTCTAAAAAGATATTTGGCTAACAATCTAGAATGGAGATTTTTTTATTATTTTAAAAAATATCACTATGTTTTTATTTTTACTCAAAAATGAATAAATTAAACTTTTCCGAAGAAGAACGAATACCAACGACAATATTTGATCTTTTTTCGTCAATAAATAGCTCAACTCTTGTCTCCACATCATTTATTGCTTTGAATATTGACTATATTTTGAAAGTATACGCCTTTTATTGGTGGTAAATGTTTTTCAACTTGATATGTTGGCGCGTATTTTCAACTATTATTGTGACGTTTCTGTGCCTGTATTTCAAAATTCTTGCGCTTATAGAAAGACCGTGTCTTAACCTCACTTTCAAAATTCGTGCGCAAGCTTAGTTAGTAATTTGTTAATCGTAGTCACGACACTTCCTCAGCGCTAACTTCCAGCTTTGACAGGAATTTAATGGATCTTCGGATAACAGTCGCATCAGGCAATCGTAAAACCGCTGCAATCACATTATCTTCAGAATTCTTAATTAAGTCGATGATGCGGCCTAATTTGTAATTGCCTCTTGAGGTTGCATCATGAATATGGACAATTTCGCCGATCTGAGGTATACTTGACTGGAGGGATCTGGGCTGTTGGTGTTGAAGTTCATATCTGGAGCGAAGTTGAAGTAAATATTGTGTTTTCCACTGTTTCCAAATATGATCAAGTAATTGGTGGCCCTTTTTCCAGTTCAAAATGATGTTGTCGTTTGTGGATTTGGGAAGATAATTGGGGTCATCCATGATAGTTCTGTAGTTAGTGGCAGATAATCCCATGTTAGGATTTAAAGACAAAAACTTGTTTGGTGTGATTAGAAGAGTAGGGAGCTCACTAGTGATGTAACAAAGTGGTCTAGAATTGACCATCATTTCGACTTCAATCACACATGTATTGAATTCTTCATAAGATAATTTTGACTTAGTGAGTATTTTATTCAAGGATGTTTTGATTAGACCAATCAATCTTTCATAAAATCCACCCATCCAAGGTGAAAACTCCACAATAAATTTCCAATCAATTACTCTTTTTTGGAGGAATTCTTCCAAAGTAGTGGGCTGACATTCAATATATAACTGATTTTTGTTAATCAATTTGTTGGCCTTAATGAAAGTTTTTGCGTTGTCCGAAATGATTTGTTGAGGACATCCGCGTCTGGCAATAAATCTTCGTAGACACAACAGGAAATCAGTGGATTTTAGAGATGTCGTAATTTCCAAATGAACTGCTCTAACTGTCATGCATGTAAATAGGCAAATCCAAATTTTTATTGATTCGTTGCCTTTAAGTACGTTAAATGGGCCAGCATAGTCAATTCCCACAAAGGTGAAAGGAGGGGATGGTTGGACACGTTGGGTAGGCAAGGAAGGAAATTGAGGCAATTTGTACGGCTTCATTTGTTTGTTAAGACATACTTGGCATTTTTTCAAATAGTAAAATACTGCACCTCTCATCTGAGGTATCCAATATTTGTGAATTAACACCGAAAGAGTACCGCTTCGTCCGATATGTCCATGTAGTTCGTGTATGTCCATTATTATGAGATAGGTGAGGTGGCTCCTTTTAGGTAACAAACATGGATGAATTGTATTTTCATTTAAGCCACAATGTTTCAATCGACCACCACATCTAATTGTGCCGTCTGGACTCATGAACAAGTCCAATTGATGGCATAATGGGTTCGGTTTTGAATTTTTCATAGCGTCAATCTCCGCGGAAAAATGAAGAGCTTGTATTTCCGTTATCAGGAAATTTCTTGCTCCTTCAATCTCGGTTAAACTTAATTTAGGAGATTTGCCATATCTTCGTTTGCAATGGGATATAAACCGGAAGCACCAAGCCGCAGTACGTACAAGTGTTCTGAGCTTTGAGAATCTTTGAATGTTTATCCCCCAATCCAATGTTTCGGATGGTTTATTTTTTGAAGAATCTCTATACGTTATGTTTGGCATCGCCACAATTTGATTGTTAAATGATTCCGATATCTCCCGTTCTTGGACTGTTTTGAAAATCCAATTTTCTTCGTTGGCTTTCAGAAATGCAGGTCCATGCCACCACAGTTGATTTGTAATTAATTCGTTAACAGTACATCCTCTGGTTGCCAAATCAGCTGGGTTATCTTTAGAAGATACATGTTTGAAGATGTGGTTGTTGGTTTTGATCTCATCAATGCGGTTTTGAACGAACCTTGGCAATTGTTTGTTAGTATGAATCCAATGCAATATGCATTTTGCATCGGTTAGGACAAAAGATTTATCCACCCTTATGTTGAGGTGATTTGTAACAAATCTGAGTATTCGTGTACCAAGCGTTACCGACATCAATTCTAGTCGCGGTATCGTTAACTCTTTCAAAGGTGCCACTCTTGTTTTCGAAAATATTAGATCACATTCATTGTTTTCAGTATGAAGAGTGATAAGATAGATGGCACAAGCATAGGCTCTTTTTGACGCGTCACAGAAACATAACAAATATCTTTTAACCGTATCTGCACAATCTTCCTTTGTTAATGCTCTTGAAATATGTAATTTGAATAACTGACATAGTTCCTTTTTGATGGAGAACCATTGTTCGGAAAGTTGAGCTGACAATGGCTCATCCCAAGTCATGCTTGTTTTCCATAAGCTTTGCAAAAATACCTTTGCCTCCAAGACTATCGGTGATGCGTACCCCAAAGGATCATACAGGCGTCCTAGCGTTTCAGCGATTTGACGTTTACTTATATCTCCGACAGAAGAAAGATCAATTTCATTTCTGAATTCTATTATGTCTTGTTTGACATTCCAAAACAATCCCAGCACTTTAACAGTTGATGAGGAATCAAGGTCATTTTTAGCGAACATAGCTCTTAATTCTTCTGAATTTGTATTCCAACATCTCATGTTCATTGAGGCTTCTTCAAAAACTTTTTTTGTTCTGACGTAAAGATCCATAGCTTCATCTCGTTTGTTGACACTACATATTAGGTTGTCCACATATATTGAGTTTGTTAATTGTTTTATAGCTTCATTGGGATTTTCGGATAGATGATGTTTGATTGTTGCACCTAGTAAGAATGGAGCTGAAACTACTCCGAATGGGACTCGGCAAAAACGATATGTGGCAATATTGTTTGGTTGTACCCCTTTCTCTGCATCTTTCACCCAGAGGAATCGAGTTACATCACGATCCTTCTGATTTAATATAATTTGGTGGTATGCTTTCTCAATGTCAGCAGTTATGGCGATTTTGTTCATACGAAACCTCAGCAATAGACCACAAAGATCCTGCATCAACAATGGGCCACGATATAGACAATCATTCAAGCTATAAGCGTTTTTGTTGAGTTTGGCCGAAGCGTCAAATACAATTCTAAATTTGGTGCTGTCTGAGTGTGATTGGATGTAATGGTGTGGTAGGTAATAGACAACTTTGTTAATGTTATTATCTTCGACACATTCAATTATGTTATTCGCTATTTGAGATTCCAACGTGCTTTTATATTTCTCTAGTATTTTTGGAGAGCTTGTTTTGATTCTATTTATTAATGACTTAAGGCGACCAAATGCCATTCCAAAATTATTAGGTAACAAACTGGAATCACGCTTCCAAGGCCATGTTACTTCATACCTTTGATTGACCCTTTTTATGTTTTTATGGTAGATATCTAGTGCCAAGTCATCGTCCTGGATCCTCCCCTCCTCGTGAATTCCCATGCTCTCGAGAGACCATAGGAATTCTAAGCTCCTTTTTATTCCATTTTTATGAGGCTTCATTAGGTACATGTAGTCCTCATTTCCTTTTGTTACAGTGGAGAGCAACGAATGATGTTGGGAGGAAAGTTGATTCTTTTGCTTAAACCTTCCACATACAATATTCCCCAAGGATGATTCAATGAGGTATAATCCCTCATTTAATTTTTGTTTGGGTTTCTTGATAATATCCCAGAAATAATCCAAGCCGATAAGCAATTGGATTTCAATATTTGTGTCTTGTATCAAACTGTTTCCATCGATATCATGGATTTTCCTTTTGATGTTGTTCGGAATATCCATTTCTGTGATATCGGCGGTGATCTTTGGGATTGCGTTTGCAGATATGTATTTCTCACCTTCATTGGTGATTAGACATATTGCAACCTTGGATGATTTTATTGTTTGTTTTTGGTTGGTGCCAAATGTTCCCATTTTCAGCTTTTCCGCGTGCTTTGACTTAATACCAAGTTTGTTAACAATTTTGTTAGTTACGAAGGTGCTTTGGCTCCCGCTATCCAATAACGCGTTGACCCATTCCGTTTTATTTGTGTGGGGATTTTTGACTTGTGTTTTAATTATTGCTAATTTTGTTGCATTATTGGCTAAGAGAGATGTTGACTGCCTTTCTGGGTTGCCATCGGTGTATTTAGTTGGGCATAACGATGAATGATGCTGATGTGATTTCTTACAGAAATAACATTGTTTGCTTGACGGACAATTTTTCTTTGAATGATTTTTATTGAAACAAATGTGACACCTGTTTCCCAATTTATCAATTCTTTCCTTGATGGAGACGAATTTCGTACATTCATTGCTCCAGTGATTTTCGTTGCAAAAAATGCATGATTGTTTATGGGAATTTAAGTGTTTATTGAATTTTGTTTGTTTACTAGCAATTAATACTTTCTTGGAATAATTGTTTTTGTTTTCGAAAAGCACTAAGTCCTGTCTTGCTTTGATAAATAAGTTGATCTCCTCCAATATGATAGACACCGTGATTTCTTGATTGGGAAATTTTTCCCGTAATTTTATTTTCAAATCGTTTGGTAATTTTGCTATGATGACACTGGCTAATAGTTGATTGTCCATTGCTTCCCCTAAGGCGGTTAAAGCCCTTACGTGGAGATTTATTGTTTCGTAAATATTTGTTAATCCGCGTATGTTGTTTGTGGGATCCAATTCTTGTAAACATTGATAATGTTTCTGTTTGATGAGATGCCAGTTGCAGTACTTGTTTTTTAGTATGTATATAGCTTCTTTGTAGTTTGCTGATGTTACTCTTAGACCTTCGATGGCTCTTTTTGCCTCTCCGTGCAGCAAGCTGATCAAGTAAGTGAACTTGAGCACATCTGGGAGATTAACGTTTGCGTCCACTGCATACGAGAATGACTCCCAGAATGTAGGCCAGTCAATTATGTTGCCACCAAATGTTGGTAGCTTAATTTTTGGTAGGATGAAATTACTTTGTTGAGGTTGGTTTAGTTGCGATTGCACATCTTCATCCATGTTAATCTCGTGGCAGGTTAGACTTTTATTGTTGATCTTTGATTTGTTAGTTTGAATTATTGTTAATGCCTTTTGTGCGGCCGTTAACATGTCTTCATAGTTATTTTGTATAATCAATGCCTCACTTACGTCAAATGCAATGATTTCTTTCATTGCATCCTTTAAATCTTGAGTAAAGGCCATTATTTCCACCTCATTAGCGTCGAGGTTGTTCAAGACGTTTGCCAGTTTCTTCGATCGAATAGCATACTGGCGTCCAAAAAACTTTAGTTTCTCCATGTTTTTTGATTCTGTGGGTTCTTCTCCCCCTTTATAACTTGGCTCCGCTGCCATATTGTGACGTTTCTGTGCCTGTTTTAGCAAATTCTTGCGCTTATAGAAAGACCGTGTATTAACCTTACTTTCAAAATTCGTGCGCAAGCTTCGTTAATAATTTGTTAATCGTAGTCACGACACCAAATATGGGCTGATGTTTACGACATATTTGTATAAGGGGTCAGCAAGTATGAAAAATTTCAGTCCATACTTTGCCAGTTTTAGCGGCATATATTGCCTGAAGGGACAGTTTCCGCGATAAGCAAATAGTTGCTCATCGACGGTAACATCCTGTTCCGGAGAAAAGTATTTAGGTAGTTCCATCACCCACACTGCTATAATGCCGCAAGAAACTCTCAGTGTTAATATATAACGCAAGCGCCCAGCGTGCAACTAACAAAAAGACTATTATTATTAACTCATAGCATCACCTCCCTCCATATTGAGTTGGGCACGGGTCATAACGCTTAGGGGGCACGGAAATTCGAGTGCTTCGACGTGGTTGGGTCATTCCAAGGTTTTCTCGCAGCTCCTCGTCGGCCTGATCTGACGGAGGGCTGATATCAGAACCGTCGATGCTTTGGTCTTCCAATTGCCTTTCTTCCAATTCTTCATTGTTTGCTTCTATCGGATGGAACCAGGTGCGCGCCGGGAATACATTCTCGTAACTGTGACTTCGTCTTAGCTGGTTCGTGTGCCTTTTCATTATTGCCCCTTGGGCTGACACTAAGTACATCACCTTGCCCAATCTCTTCACTACCGTTCCATACAACCACTTTCTTTTCTCTCTTGATCTGAAATCTCTCACCAACACCGGATCTCCTACGTTAAAGTACACACTTGCCGGTGTGTCCTTCCAGTTGACGGTATGTTTGTTCTTGTGAGGTTTACACAAAGTTAATGCCGTGTTAGGGTTGAATTTTAACATCTTGGACGCCGGTGGTACTCCCGTGACGGAATGGGGGGTGTTGCGATACATAAACAAAAACTGTTCTATTCTCTTATCCAATAAGCTAGGGTTGGAGAAAACCACCGCTTTTTTAAACGTTTGCACGAACTTCTCGGCTTGCCCATTGCTTGCCGGGTGATATGGGGCTATTCTTAGGTGCTTTATGCCGTTTCTCTTCACGAACTCATCCATTTCTTTTGAAACGAACTGTGGACCATTATCAGACACCATACATCTCGGAATTCCGAAGCGACCAAATATCTTTCTCAGCTCGTCGATGGTGGCATTCGCCGTTGTGGATTTCATTTTGATGACCTCCGGCCATTTTGAGAAAGTGTCCACCATTATCAGAAACATGTTTCCATTGATTGGGCCCGCAAAATCCACATGGACACGCTCCATGGGTGCCGAACTGGGTACCCAGGGGTGCGTTTCAACCTTCCTTGGATTATTCATCTTCGTCAGTTGACAATGTTGACAATTTCGCACCATTCTTTCTATGTCAGAGTCAATGCGTGGCCACCAGATGTTGAGTCTAGCCAGAGATTTCGTTTTCTCAATGCCAAGGTGGCTGACATGCAAAATTTTTAGAAACTTTTGTCTTAAGTTCTCCGGAATGATTAGGCGGTCTTTTACGAATAGGCAATCTTCATAAATAGAAATATCATTCTTTATCTTCTCAAAATCTCTCAAATGTAAGGGGAATTTGCCACCCCGATACGTTTTGCGGAGCTCTTGGATTAGAGCTTTCATTTGTATATCTTTACTCGTTTCTCGTTTTATCGTAGATGGTGGGACCAAACTGTTATCGAGGATATCGATTAAATGTACATTATACTTATGATCACTACGCTTGTCGCCTCCCTCTGTCGTCGGATTTCTTGAGAGGGCGTCTGCATTAAGATTCTCGCGTCCTTTTCGATACACGACATCATAGTTGAAACCACTCAGGAATAATAACCATCGTATCATCCTTTGCGACGTTGCAGATGCCAGTCCTTTACTCTTTAGAAGTACCGTTAATGGCTTATGATCCGTGATTATCTTGAATGTCTGTCCCTCTAAAAATTGCTTGAATTTCTTGACTGCCGTGATCACCGCCAGTGCCTCTTTGTCCAATACCGAGTAGTTCTTCTCGGCCGGCGTGTATGTTTTTGAAGTGAATGCGATTGGTCTCTCTTGACCATCCACCAAGTGCGAGAGTACGCCGCCGGTTCCAACATTAGATGCATCGGTGGCTAATACCAGTGGCAACTTAGGGTTATAATGACACAGGATTTTGTTCCCGGCTACCATTTGTTTCGCTTCATTAAAGGCAGCTTCCTGGATCTTGCCCCATGCCCACTTTCTGTCTTTCCGTAACAATGAGGTCAACGGTTCGAGGGTTTTTGCCATGTTGGGAACATATTTCCTGTAATAATTGAATAGGCCACAGACTACGCGTAATTCTGGGACATTGTTTGGAGTTGGCAGATTAATTACCGCATCAATTTTTGATCTCGCATGGGACACTCCGTTTGACGAAATGATCAATCCACAGAATTCGATTGATTTTTGCAAAAATTTACATTTTTCTTTATTCACTTTAAGTCCGTTCCTGGACAGAGCCTCGAAAACCAACTTTAATGTCTTAATGTGATCCTCCACACTGGTGCCAGCTACTACGATATCGTCTAGATAGCAAAAGACGTGGGGTATTCCCTTCAGGATACAATCCATAGCCTGCTGCCAGATTGCTGGTGCCGAGTTAATCCCAAAAGCTAGGCGTTTGAATCTTCTCAAGCCTACGTGTGTGTTAATTGTGAAGAGCTCGCGAAACTTATCGTCTATTTCCATCTGATTGTAAGCACTTGCTAGGTCGATTACCGAAAAGACCTTCCCATCTCCAATTTCCGTAACAATTTCGTCAATGAATGGCAGCGGATACGGGTTCAATTCGATTGCTTTATTGGCTGAATTAGAGAAATCACCACATATTCTGATCTGGCCATTCTTCTTCGTGACTACCACAATTGGTGAGGCCCACTTGCTATATTCTACCTTTTCGATCACACCATTCTTTTCTAATCTTGTGAGTTCTTTCTCTACTAGCTCTTTTTTGAAAAACGATAGCGGCCTTGCCTTTAGGAACTTTGGTTGTGTCTCGTTTACTTTAAATTCGGCTTTGATATTCCTCAAAAGACCAATTTCATTGTCAAATAGATTCTTATGCGTTTCCAGTAACAAGTTGAGTCTTTCGCGTGCATTGCCACCGGAAATCTGGTTGACTCGCTTCTTTGTAGCGATTCTCAATGGACCTGAAATGTCAGGAATTTTGTTCCACAAGTTTACCAGCCAGTCACGTCCAATAATCGGCTTTGTACAATGTTTAGTCACAAATAATTCGCCTTCAAATGACTCCTTGTCCGTCGAGATTTTGATGTCTGCTTTACCCAACAATTCAATTGTGCTCCCATTGAAGGCCGTAAATTTCTCATCGCAAGGGACCATTCTTAGGTTAGAATTTCTATAATCTTGATAACCGATGAAAGATGCTACTGATCCTGTATCGATCTCCATCTTAATAGACTTGTTGCCCACTCGCGCGTTATAGCAAAAAGGACTCACGTAATCAATTAAACGAACACTGTTACTATCGTTAGTGTCATCATCGATGTTAGCGATTTTGGCTTGTTTCCGGTTGTGGCACCTCTTAGATGTGTGTCCCATTTGGTTGCAAGAATAGCACCGCTTGTTGCGGAAGAAACATTTTTCCGCCGCGTGACCCTTCCCTCCGCAACGGTAGCACTCTCTTCCCAGGTTGTTCCCTTGGTTTTCAGTTCTCCAGTTTATCTTGTTTGTCTCCAGGCCCGCCTCCTCTATTCCTTGGTTGTTCAATGTTGCTGCGTCTCGATACGCGATTTCCATGTTTGTCGCGATCTCTACAGCCTTATCGAAGGTGAGATTACTCTCGACGAGCAATCTCTCCTTAATTCCGCGGAGGGATGGCTTCAATCCACAGACAAATTTATCCCGTAGGGCTTCATCTAAAAACGAGTTGAAGTGACACTCTCTCGCTAAGCCCTTCAGCTTGACCACGAACTCCCCCACACTCTCCATGCCATTTTGTTCGGTTGCGTAGAATATCACTCTAGACGCGATTTCTGATGATTTAGGGGTAAAATGTTTGGTCAGCGTTAGGTTGATCTCCTCGAGCGTTACTTGCTCTATTTTCTTAGGCTGGAGGAGATCCTCAAGTAGTCCGTAAACTTTAGGGCCAACCACCGTGAGGAACAACGACTTAGCCTTGACATCCTGGATGTCGTTTGAAGCCCTGAAGTGCTTGAAGCGGGCGAAATACCTTTCCCATGGTTCCTCTTCATTATATTCACCAATATTGCCGATCATAGCTGTCCTCGTCGCCAAATGCTAAAATGCCGCAAGAAACTCCCAGTGTTAATATATATAGCGCCAGCGCCCAGCGTGCAACTAACAAAAAGA
>JAODKO010065557.1:0-10704 GCA_027576895.1 Sciades mastersi | reverse complement strand
TAATCTCTCTCTCTCTCTCTCACACACACACACACACACACACACACACACACACACACACACACAGTACTCTCTCTCACTCACACACACACACACACACACACACACACACACACATTTTTCAATTTCATCCTCCACACTCTAGGGACATTCATGTGTGTAGTATGTTGTTCAAACAATTTGGTGATGAGATTTTTAACAAATTTGATGAGTTTGGTAATGGTGTGTTGCATTGGGCTGCGTTGCGAGGCAATTTGAATATAATCGCGATGGTTGTGTCCGGTGGAAAAACCCACAATCCCAACGATCTAGAAGATACATCCAACGTGGTCAACTTGAATGTGATCACTCAAAACGATGCCAAATCACATCCAATACATTGGGCTTGTGATGTTGGACATATGCATGTGGTGGAGTTGTTGTTGAAGTTGGGAGTGGATATCAATGTGTTGGATTCCAAAAATTACACCCCCCAAATGATCGCCATCCAAAATGGTCACATTCTGCTGGCAATATTTCTCACATCAAAAGGAGCCGATCTAAATCGTGTGGATACTAGTGGTGACAATTGTTTACATTGGTCGACGTACATGGGTGACCTATACTCTGTGTTGGCACACTCATTTTACAATTGTGTATTTGTTAGGAAATATGAAATTGGCCCGATACTTTATTGAAACCTGTCGTATGGATCCTTCGCTGAGGGATAACTACAACCAAGTTGACAAGCTTTTTGCGCCACTCTTTGATATATCTTATTGCTGTAGAATTGTTTACATTTGGCGTGTTTGAGCGGGAATTTGGATTTGGTTAGGTTCTTGGTTGAACAAGTACACCAGTTGAGAAATGATAATCAGTTGAACTGTTCTCTAGCTGAATATGGATCATTTGGAACCTGGAAACAACGGCCAAAATTGTGTAGACATTGCGAAAAATAAAAACCACCAAAAAACTATTGACTATTTCAACAGCTTGTCGCCATCAGTTGAACAGCCGAATTTTCTCACCTCTTCATTGAGAAATGTCTCATTTGCTAGTGTACACACGGTGAAAGATTTTGTTAGTTACACAAAAAATGTCTACACTGAAAAGTCTGAATCCTTGTAACTAGCTAACTAACTAACTAACTAACTAACTAATTAATTATTTAATTAAATGACATTTTGTAGGGTTTCTTTGTACAGCAGTCACAGCGGAATTGAACTGGTTACAATAGCATTCAAAGCGTTCTTTTGGATCAACTGTCTATTCCTGTTTTACGTTGGATTCGAGTTGAGCTATGTATGCGCTTAATTTGTGATGAATTTTTCTTATTCACTTTGTTGCATCTAGCGAATTATTCCACATAATTTTATCTTCTTTTTCCCATTCTTCTACGTCAACTTTTTCCTCATGGTGATATTTTTTATCAAATTGTCCAGAGTGAGCAACGATCTCACTCACATGAACAATATGGAGTTGTACAAGAAAACTATGGATCAAGTAATAGTCGAGTTATCTAGGCGAGCAATTCCAACGATTCGTTTAGATATCGAGCCTAAACGATTGCACTATTCAGCTGATGAAAACCTCAAAACTTTGTCACAAATGTTGTGTGATTCAACCGGACGATTGTGATCACTGTATAATTTGCGATAAATGCATCAACGAGATGATGTTTCATGATTTCACTTTTGGTAAATGTATCGTCAAATCGACAATGTATGCGAATACATCTTTGGATGATTAAGTTGGTTGATCTTTTGTAGGGGAACATATTTTGCATTTTCCGCCCACCGAGCGATATTGTTTATAGTTACATCCATCAGTTACGGCAGTCTGATGCCAATGTATCATTATTACTATCACAAATTTGTGTTTCTCTACTTTTTCCTGTGTGCATTTGGATTCACTTATGGTTTTATAGCTACGGTAGTTGTTGTTTTTTTTGAATATGTCGATTGAATTGAGTTAAATCTAGATTTTGTTTCTGGTTGGGGATTTTTTTGTCAAATTGGCTGTGCCTAATGTGGTCAAAACTGATGATGGTTGTTGTAGCGGCAAAGAAGACACTGCCAAAAGTGGAAGAAATTTCAAAGTTTTTATCAAGAGAGATTTGGTTTCCGCTTACAAATCGTTGTTATTATTTTGATACTACAGTTCATGTTTGACCCAATAATTTTCACTTTCATCCTCTTTACTGTTGCTCTCAAGCTATTGCTTTGTTTGTTTCCGTATTTTATATAAAAATGGCGCCAAATATAAAGTTAACAATAAAGAGATGGTAAGAAGTTGAGCGAAAACTGGTTAGAATTTATAATATTCTTTCCAGATCTCTTCAAACATATGTTTGCATGGAATTTTGGCGCCAATTTTTGAACAAAGTAGAAAAACTCCAGACATTTTCCTGTGCAGCGAGTAGGAATCATCTGGTGGTGGTGTCAACCTGTTTTTCAGCATAATCGGCACCAACTCACCAATTTTATAGGTGATGTTTTGGTTTTTGAAATCGAATGGGTCGTAACTATTGAAAGGCAACCCCAGAACCATAACAGCATCCACATGAGCATCAGTCATAATCTACAATTCATACAGCTCCAATTTGTATAAATACAACAGGAAAATTGCTTTTTTTTCGTATCCGGTCAAAAATTTTAGATTCAACGAGTGTTTCTCCACCAATTTTCTGTCTCCATCAGCAGCTGCTCTAATAATACGAATGTATTCGTCTACAAAGTGGGGATCGAAGTTTCTTGATGCTCCGAAATCGATAAGATTAATCTTGTTGGGCTATATCAAATTATGGTAAACTAAAAGATAGTCACTATTTTTGTGGAAGGATTGTAGAGAAAGTTGGACCAATTGGCGTCCGTTTGCATGTACTTCAGCACAAACAACTCCTGCAAACATAGATAGATCAGACTGCTGCATATCTACATCATAAAATTTGATTATTTGAATCTGTTGGCAAACACACGTTGTTGATTGTTTCAGACGAACAATTGGGAATCTTATCCACACTGATACCTTTGACAAATTCACTCGTGAGCACTCTAGCTGTGGACAAATCTTCTATGATTTTTGGGACGTAAAAGAGATGTTTGAATTTGGTTTCGATAATATCGCTAATCAAAGTTGATTGATTGGATGCTCTCAATTTGTGTTGATATTACCGAAATTTGGTTTGATTGGCGGCTTCTCTGCAATAATCCACTTCCCACATCAATTCTTTTCGCGCCACATTCAACGAGTTATCAATGAAAAAACCTATCCCAGCCAAAAAATTAACAACAACAACACTTTATCGATATATACTGTCGGGCAAAAGATTGGTGTTTTTTATCAACACAGACAAACTTTGAAGATCAATATCGATCGAGTTGGCTATTCCTGGATACTAAAAAGTGAAGAGTGAAGAGTGGTGGCAATTGGTTGTGGTGATGTGCGAATCGAATTACCTGAACTTTTACAGCCACTTTGGTTCCATCGTGAAGAATTGCCGTATGTACTTGTCCAATGGATGCTGCTGCAAATGGTTTGGGGTCGAATGATTTGAAACGGGAGCTCCAATTCGATCCCAACTCTCCTGTAAGTACTTTCTAAACGAACACACTCACAAACTCTATTTGTTTACGTTGTCAAATCACATTCACTTGCCAAAATGGCATAAAATCAGCATTCTGTCTAACTCTCTCGAAGATGTCCTGAACTTCATCTGAAAATATTGCGTTGTCTATTGAGTTGGCCGTGTTATATTAGTTTTGTGAGATAACAATAGTGTAATAAATGAGAAACCTTGGATACTTAACATTTGACCAAACTTCAATGCTGCTCCTCTCAACTTACACATTGTAGCCACAATATCATCAATTATTTCGGGAGAGTTTTTGATGGATAGTTGGCCGTTGTCGGTTCCATTTAAACGATTGACTGCAATTTTAAATCCCACTCTTCCAAACAACGCTATTCATCAATGATAATTGTCTCAAATAGTTGAACTATTGTCTACATCCATATGTGCCAATTCTGTTTAGTAGATTGGATGGAACTTGACGTTCAACAGCTACGGGATCTGACTACCTCATACAGAAACACCATTTTGATTTTTATCACCAACAAATATTACTTTATTCTGTGACATACTTCTACTAGTTACAACAGGTGTGAATAGACTTTTTAGTTCACATGACTTTCCAAACCTCGTTCGTACAAGCATATGGGGAGTTTGAAATGAGATTCAACTGAACACGCCTGCGCCAACATCTATTATATTAGAAAATAAAGTAGTATAGTATTAGAGCATATTATCTCAAGGGAATTTAAAAAAAAAGCAATATAAAATTTGTACGTATGAATAATTATTGATGCAGTAAGTAGCAAAAAGCTGGCTGTAGGGCCTGGCCGGGAATTGAACCCGGGACCTCTCGCACCCTAAGCGAGAATCATACTACTAGACCACCAGGCCGACGCAGCTGGATTAGCATAGATGTTTGATTATTAGTAGCATCTGGTCAGTTTACATCGAGGAAACTTTTCTCCATTTCCTCCTATTTACATCTTAATTTCAATGAATTAAAAAAAGGCGCGAAAATGAAAAAAATATAAAAATACTAATGAATGATTCAAATTGTCGGTACATTAGTTATGCAAGTTGGGCGAACATTTCTTTGATTTTCCGACAAACTTCTCGAACAATCACAGGATTGAAAAGAACGATTATGATGTTGCTCAAGATGGGGTAGGCAAGATTTAGTGTGAGAGTCACGAACCATGCCCAACACACATTTAGTTCACTAAAAACTCCCACCAACTGGGTCGCATAGAATGGCACAAAACACACCACATAAAGAATGCTTAGATTGACACAGATTCGTAGATCGGTGACCAAAGCTTTTATTTTGGAGACATTGGTGAGTACGTTTGATTCGCGCTGTTTTTCAACACCCTAAATTAATAGGAAAACAGGTTGAAAAACCAACACCAACCGAATGAACAACTATCACCAGTCTAGTTTGTATAGAAGTTTGTCGAGTAACTTTTGCTGCTCGAGGAAGAGTGCCCAATCCCACCATGTTATTTCTGCCATGAGTTTTTGATCGAAAAAGAACGTTTTTTGATTCACCCCACATAGTGAAATAATCCCACAGATACATCAGCAGATGCCCAATGAAAACACTTTTCACCATCAACAACAACACCACACACACACCAAATTTGAATATCAAAGAAACTTTGACGTTGGCTAGGTTGGTGGAAAATTGACAATACTACACACAACACAATTTTGAATTTGATCTATTGGATGTGAGTGATCACCTGAGTGGAGGAGCTTCGTTCCACTTTGGTGGTATACAACTGGATGTACACAGAATTCACCGATAATGATATCAGTAGCAGTGCTACTGTGACCATCGAGTACATCATTCGATAGCGTGTGTTGAATTTTTTTTGTCGGAAATATTTGGTCCATGCAAGTATTAGAAAGTGGAAATGATTCAGGAGTAGCAGGGTGGAGGTGGTTTCGAGGAGATAGTTGAGCGCTCCACAACCAACCTCTCCGTATGGGAATTGGTCGTACCACCAACCACTCACATACACAACTCCCAACACACTATACACCAACCCACAAATACTATGAATCACATTGTGCATACTTCGATGTTTCCCCGTCAAACCAATCATCACATAGTAGCTGAATGCGGTCAACCCAAGGATAATTGCCACCAACTGAAACACATAATGAAAAATAGCCAATTTCCAGTGGTTAGGAATCAACAGTTTGCATGTGTATTTCATTTTCTACAACACATGTAATAATGCCACGCAATCCAACTACAACTATTGACTATATCGAATAGTTTAGATAATAGGTTGTCTCTTGAGGATTAGTTCTATCTGTTAATGATGTACCATAATAACAATCAAAAAAATAATAAAAATATTTCTAATTTGTCTGTATTTTCGGTTCTATTACAGTACAATAAAAAGGCGGATTTTCAATTATTTAATTAAACAAATAAATGGTTAATTTTGATAAAAAATAATTTGGGCATTTTGATGATATTATCATTAATCTTAGGTAAAACCTTTTAAAGTATCAATTTTTTATCTCATCTACTAATTGTTTGCGATCTAATAGGTGCTTTTTTTAATCTTGACATAATTTTTTTCTTCAAAAAAATAACATACAAACAAGAATTCCAATAAAATTTATTACATATAATGGAGCAATATTTCATCATATGCGGGACCATTGAGAGTCGGAATATAATCGATATGTATTCTTCGATATTGGTTGGATTGAGGATTAAAAAATAATATAAATAATAGGTGAGTTTTTTAAAAAAAAATTGAAGGGATTAAAGATAACGACGGCATCCGAAGCAAGCGCGTCAAAAAAATACAAACTGGAGCCACAGAACGAGTCAGAAAGTGATGAGTACTTTGATGCGGTAGAAGAGCATCTGTACTCATCGTGTGACACTGATAACCAACCGGAAAATTTGATTTACCACTTTGGTCATCTTCAATTAGACGATGAAACCAAAAATCTCACTTATACCGAGATTAAAAACACTCTCGAACAACTCTACGTAATGTTTACATCCGCTTCGATTATTTACAAATGTGTAGAGAACAAAAGAGAAGGTTTGCGTTGGTAGACTTCCTGATAAGGGTGCACGAATCTTCAAAAAGATCGATCTTTACGAACGTGCCTTGAAAACCAAAGTGAAAGATGGTCAGGTGACATGGAATGTGGCGCCAAAGGTCACAACTGATAAATTGTTTAAAAAACCAAATACTCAACAACCAGTTCAATCGATTCGAACAATTCGATTGGACGATTATGAGCAATTTTTGGAGCAATTCTCAAAGTGTTTCCAACCTCAGAATAACTCTCTATTTACAGTTGTAAACAAATATTGATTAGATGTATGAAAGACAAAACCGATTGTTGTGATCGACCAACTCCCACCATTTTGAAAACCATTCTCAACTATCCTCTTTTACCCCACCAACTACATGGCTTAAATTGGATGTTGTGGCGGGAAAACCATGACAACTGTTCTGGTGGAATATTGGCTGACGACATGGGACTAGGAAAAACTATCACAACACTCTCACTCATTCTCACCAAATTGGATAGTTGTCATGGATTGTCCACTTTGATCGTTTGTCCTGCATCTCTCATATATAATTGGGAGTTTGAGATTAGGAAACACATCAAACACTCCTCTTGTAGTGGACCACAAATGACACACTTGCTGCTTCATGGAAACAATTTCAACCGAATGAAATCACTCAAAAATGATCTTTTTAAAACTCAACTAAAAAATTACACTGTAGTTATCACAACCTATAAGATGGTGCAGATTTATGTAGGTTGGAGTTGGTGGTGTGGCTCTCTGTGTGAGTTTCGTTGTGTTGTAGGTGGACAAGTTGGAAGAGATACCATGGGAACGAATCATCTTGGATGAAGGTCATTCAATCAGAAACCCCCACAGCAAAATATCACAAGCTGTGTGTCGGTTGGTTGCAAGTAAATTGAGTTTATGCTGGTATGATGGAATTGTTGTTGTTGTTGTAAGAATATCGTTGGGTACTAACAGGAACACCAATACAGAATCGTCTTTTGGATTTTTACGCGTTGGTTAGATTTCTCAATGTGGAGCCATTGAAATCGTTGTCGGTGTGGAGCAGATTCTTCCCATCTACAGTCGATAGTGGTTGCTCTCAAAAAAGCACCAATATAGCTTTTCATGCGTTATCTATGAAACGAGCCCAACAACTAGCTTCCATAATATTGTTGCGTCGTTTGAAAAGCGATAAAATAGATGGCCAACCATTAGTAACAATATCAAACACATCTAATTCTCTTTTAGGTTATTAACTTACTAGATAAAATTACCGGAGAGAAAGTTTGTTACTCATAAACTCAAGTTGAATGGCTACGATCGGCAATTGTATGAAGCGTTAAAATATGTATCAAAGTATGCAAGTTGGGATTGGGTGTTGAGTTAATTGTTGAAGGAGCTGCTGCAAAAGCTACCTTCATCACAACAAACAAGGCCAACAATTCGGCTGGATATTCACAGGAATCGCTCAATTTCAGTCCGCATTTCCCACCATCAATTTGGACAATGTTTTGAAAATGCTTGGGGTGGATCGAATGTCCACATCTCACAACAAACACAACCCAACAAACTCCTCACAAACTAAACGTAAAAATACATACACTCGTTTGTGGACGTTGTGTCTGCGATTGAGGCAAGCATGTTGTCATTTGGAGTTGTTGGGTGGTGAGGAATTTGAGAGTGAAACCGTTCCATTTTTAAGCGACAATACCAAATGTACCGGTTCACAAATTGAAGATGATCTGGAAAATTTGATTGAGGGGATTGATCGCATAAATTTGAAACAACCAAAATCTTCCAAGTCATTCCCACACAACTATCAAAGCACCAAAGTATGTGTAACTTTGAACGAAAAGTTGATTTGATCTAGTTGAATCATTTGATATGTGCTCTCAATAAAATTTCCACTGAGGAACAACCTTTCAAGTGGTAAATTCTCCATTCGACATCGATCGAGGTTTAATTGTTTGATGATGGTTGTTTTAGTGTGATAGTTTCACAGTGGACCTCGTTTTTAGAGGTGATACGTGCACAACTTGTATCACTCAACTACAAAGTTGGAACCATAGATGGAAAGTAGTTTATTTTGTGGAGTATTTGGTTGAATAGTTTGTAGAACCAAAATTGGAGATCGACTTGAAATTTGCCAAAAATTTAATCGTATGAACAGCGACTTACAAGTTTGTGATTTCATTATGTCGCGACAAATAATATTAATACTTAAAACGAATGAGAGGAATAGACTGCGATCTACATTTCTTAAAAACATCTCGGTTATTCTATGTATATTTCTCGATTTGAGTAGATAATGTTGTTGTCGTTGAAAGCTGGAGGAATAGGACTAAATTTGACTGGCGCCAACCATCTATTTCATATGGATCAGCATTGGAACCCGTCATTGGATGATCAGGCAGCCGATCGAATTTACCGAATAGGTCAACATCGAAATGTGACCATACATCGGTACTTTTTAAATCAATTCCTACCAATTATTATCACTTAGTTATTTGTGTGAAAACACCATCGAAGAATATATAGTCAAGTTACAGGACTCAAAACGACAACTTATTTCCAACGTTATCGAATGGTTATTTATGTAATCGATTTGGGTTATTTCAACTTGAATAGTGAACAAAAAACCGAGTCCAATTCACTCACATCCTCCGAACTAATCAGCATGATATCAAGTTTGTAGTTGTTTGGCATAATAAAATAAATAATGTTTTTATAAATACGTCTAATCATGTAGTTATTATAACATGAGATATTGTCTCCTTTTATTGGCTCCGATAGTGCTTTTTGGTCTCCATCCAACATTCTTTAGTTTTAATCGATATTTTCGTAAATTTGATGGTTTCAAGCTGGCCAAAAATCGAAAACCATTGCATTTCATAAACACTCGAATAAAAGTGATGGTTGCACATATCACAAAGATAACTGACGTTGCTATCGCCAATCGTACAACAGTTTTCTTTATTATGCCGGCTCCCTCGAATAATCCCAGGAAATCTAGAGAGGATCTTTTCTTGGTTTTTGGTGGTTTTCGTTTGACGTTCTTAATTAGGCAAAGTTATTTAACTCTCCAAAACTTGGTGTTACTTGAAAAATTGATGTCATGTTGTATTTGGTTTGTAAAACATTCAACAACGCTGTCGAATAGGTGTAATGTAGACATGTTTGGTAGTGAGTATAGTCAAACTAAACAACACCACACAATATAGCTGGTCATAGCTTGTGTATATGAGACTACAAACTGGATACCGTTGTTTTTAGAGGTTGACAAAAGTATCTGAAATCTTTGTAGGAAGTGGCTATGTTGGTAAAATTGAAAAATTTGACTAAAGTTTGAAAGTGTCCCATCATCTATAAATGGATATAGCATCATTTTGTAGGTTAAAATTACCAAAAATCGCTTATTAACAAATTCGTTGATTGGCGGGATCAATTTGTCCATTTCCTGTTCCAATGATTTTATAATTATACGTTGACATTCATTAAAGTGATTATGTAAAAATATATGGAAATTGGTGTTGTTTGAGCAATGTGGAGAAGTTTGATTTATTTGATGACAAAAGTTATACTGATAAACTCCTCCTAGACACCCAACAAAGTTTGTTTCAGGAGGTTGGTCAATTTTTTTCTACTTGCACATTAGTTAATCTTTTGAAAAATAAAAACATACCGATAACCATGCCAAATAACTTCTGTATCCCAAATTGTCACTAAAAAAGGATGAATAATTTGACATTTTAGGCGGGGAACTTCTATTGGAGGTTTCAATCAAGTTGATGTTGTTGAGGAATACTAAAATTTTTATTTCATACGCTCCCAACCAAACAAAACCATCTGTTTTTGGTGTTAATGTCTTTTTAGCCCATCTTATTAATGAGAAAAAGAACGATTTGTTTACTTTGTTGAATTTATTGTACACGTTTTCGAGTGTATACAATGGACTCGATGGTGCAAGAGATACCAACTTGAAGTTTATAACGTTTTTTGAATTGTTTCTAAGGTACATACAAAGTTTGTTGACTTTTTGCATTAATCGTGAACGGTTTCTTTTCAAAATATATTTATAGCATCAACAACA
>JAODKO010065499.1:0-10738 GCA_027576895.1 Sciades mastersi | reverse complement strand
ATTTACCGTTCAATCGAAGTTGTTCAAGTTTTTTTGAGTAACGAGATTATTTGAAAAAAAGTTGCGTCGGTAGTTCTTTTAAACGAATACAGAATTTTTTATTGCATAAATAATGCATTTGTTGTTCGGTGTGGATTATCGTAGGATAATCTCAGCTCTTTTGTAGAGTAAAAGTGCGCTAGCCTCTTCAAGCGCATTCTCACTTTGTCACAAATGAAGATAAAAACTTCACTTAGGTTGGAACAAATGTAAAATATCATAAATAATTTTGTAGCTTGTTTTAGAACTGTTTCTATTGCGGAAAATAACACAAAAACGAGCAATGATGGTGGTGATGAAAAATTCGATTGGCATCGAGAATACTCCAAATTACATTTTAAGTTAAACTCCAATTCGTGTGGTTTGAACAAAGACACACTCTGTGTGTGTTGTAGAGAAGAGGAATCACAAAAAATTATAGATTTTCTAAATACATACTTACAACAAATAACCGCCGACACATCCAATCGTATTCTTTATGTTTATGGTCCACCTGGAACTGGCAAGACTCTTACAATTCGTCAAATGGTTAACTTTTATAAAAACTCTAATCAAGTGATTTGACTTTATTCGCCAATGTTTTTGTAAAAGTTTTAGTGTGGACACACTATTCCCTACGTTTACATCAATTTTATGACGTACTCTTCGATCAGATCTGTCACCTCGTTCTATCAACATATACATTCAAAGTTAATTGCTTTGAGAGAGAACCAACGAGAGAATACTGTTGTAATTAAAGCGGGAAAAAGCCGCAAAACCAACAAAATGAGTGCAGTTGATGCTCTTAGAGGTTTATCGTCCGATTATCCAATGTAAGTAATAGATTTTTTGTGTGATTTCCTATTCAATTTTTAAGATTACTAGTTATGGATGAAATCGACTCGTTGAAGAAAACACAGACGAAAATTATTAGACAGTTTTTCGATGACTTTGTCGATAACGACATCAACTTTGTAGCGATCACAGTATCAAATAATTTCACCTTTTTTAAGCCGAAAGAAATAAGAAAATGTATTATTTAATAGGAATCTTTGATTGTTTCATTGAATAGGTTGTTATCTACAATTTAGATAATATCGAGAAATTGAACTTCAAAACCTACAGATCGGATCAATTGGAAACAATCCTACGATTAGTTTTGAAAGTACTCTTGGTAGAAGTAGTTCTACCGTATATTTTGATGTAGGAAAGTGTAAAAGTTGTCGATGGAATGGCCTTGAAATTGTGTGCTATGCGAGTGGCCGCTACAACCGGAGATATTAGAAGAGCTTTGTCGATTCTAAAGCAATCTTTTTATCAATTTTTGTACGGCTATAACTTCTATAGAACTGCCTTGGAGTACAACTGTGACACTACTATCACCACAAGTGATGACGATAGAAAAAACAATATTCTTATTGACGTAAAGAGTGTACACTTGGCGTTGGACCAAATTTATGGATCCAAACTAAAAAAATCCGACTCAAACGCCACCAAATCGACCAACGTTATCTCATCCACCACCTCCAAAGGAACCCATTCTTTGGAGGTCCCATTTCAACAACTCTTTCTACTGTGTTGTTTGTTGAAATCGAATAAAACAACCGCGAAAAAAGTCGCCATTACCACACGTCAAATTTACGATTTTTATTATTGCGAAAGTTGTCGTCAACTCAAAATCGAATGTCTCACCTATGAAGAAATATCGCAAATGTTTTCGCTGCTAGAATCTAGAGGTTTTATTCAATTGAAAAGTGCGCGAAAACAATCCAATGTTTTAAACGTAATTCAATTTATCATTTAATCTTGATTATTCGCATATTGCATAGGTGACATTGTTGGTATCTGAACAAGAGATTGCTAGTTTCACATCAAAACACACTGTTTTGTCTTCTTTATTTTTAAATTAATATTTACTTGTGCGAATTTCTGCTAAGAAAAAAATCGATGAAATAAAGTTAGTCAATAAATAAGGTTGGTTATATCATCAAATTGTGTTGGTTGTATGATTTTTTCTCTAGAATTAGGGGGTGAGATCTTTTACGAGTAGAAATCCAAAATAGAATAATGAAGATTATGATAATGATAATAATCAATGAGAAATAAATCGCTCCAATCTTTAAACCTTTTGAGAATTTTACGTCGGTCACTTCTGAAGTATTGGTCGTAGTAATATTATGACCTATTGTATCTGAAGTTGTTTCCTTCTTTTTCTCAAGACGAACAAACATGTCTAAAAATAAAAATCTAAAATTTTTATGCAGTAATATACGGTTTAAATAATTCTTTGTCACGTCATCTTTTGAAGGTTCAGGTAGCTAGAAAATATAAACAAAATGAGGCGCGATATATACATATAAATACACAAGTATGTCTTACATGCTCAAAAATGGTTTTGTTGAATTGTAATCTACTTTTTAAGTATTTCAGATACATATAATAAAAACACAACTAAACAATTCATAAACTTTTGATTTTTTAGTCGAATCTACTTCATGACTATAGAGTTTCCGGTTGACTTGCTCACACAGGTTAAACTTGCCCTTCCGTTCATTCATTACAACTTTTTTTATCATCTCATTGTTAGATATAAATTTGACAGTAACCGAATCGAACTGTTTACGTAAATATTTTAAAAATATAAAAGTTTTGTGCCAACCCAATGGATTACTTTGATTTTGTCGCCGGGAATTCGAAACAACAAATCATTCATGTTTAAAACACCTCTAGTGTTGGGAGGGTTATTGAGGAAAAAAATTTGTGTAACAGCATCCACACTTCGGAGACAGCTCTTTTCATTGTAGGCCCCGGAGAAGATTCTCGAAGGAAGCTCGGGAATCTGGAAATATTCCAAGCACATTCTAATATCTCGATGACTTTCTCCAAAAGCATAGTAGCTGTAATAGAAACAATCGCCTATTGGAACATTAGAAAATGTGTTGTCATTATGTCTCCATCTCTAAATCCCCTTTCAATCAAAATCACATCAACCAACGAAACAACCAACCATAGCAAGATAGTGATCCAAAAGTGTTCTGTATACTTCGAAACCACTACATTCAAAGGTGTGACTGACCAACTCAGTGTACAACGTCGTTCTCCACACTCCAAATCTCACGTACATACTATTCATATTTATATCTATTGAGAGGTTGTTATCTTTTGCCTAAGTCAAACATCAATCAAGTAAAATTTGAGAAGACTACACATAGGTAGGTACAGGGTTTTCCAAACGAGTTTGATAGAAAATATTGTTTAGCATTGTAGAGTTTGAAATAAGAACGTCAAATTCTAGAACACCAATGGATTTGATCACTTTTATTATTGTAGTTCTTGATTTATCACTATAAACTTTGAATAAATAAATTCTCATATTTTATGGGGGAGTTTTCAAGTTTCGACTCATTAAATCCACTATATAAATTGTAAATGTTTATAAGAAGAGTAAATAATTAGATCAAGTTTAAAAAGATGTATATGTGGCTGTTTTTGAGTTGAAATGCTTGAAAGCTCCCCATGTAAAATTTATACATTTTGACGGCATTCGTCTCATACAATACAAGAATTTTCAAAGTGTTATTTCTCACGCTGAGAAGGGTGGTTTTGATAAAGCCTTCCATTTCTCGCATCAGAAAAAATAGACTTTTTTTTTGTGAAAATTTTTCAACGTTGATAAAAGCTTTTAACAAATGGTTAAAGCAGCACGTTGACTATTGTTTACTGCAGGATGGACGTTCGTAAACCAATCTAAAGGATTTTTCATTGGTTGAACGTTGATAAAACTTCAAACAGAATCGATCATAGAAAATTTCCCAAGCAATCACATTCTTGTCACAAACGGAATAAAAAACTCGCCAAAATAAACAACGATACCTCATCGTAAAGTGTCTGAACTTTATCGATTTTTGCCAAAATGGCAATAGGTAGTATGAACCAGAAAATTATCATGATGAAGAATTTGAGGATTAGACTAAATTATAAGTCATTTATACCTACAAAAGCGGACCATTTCCCTCAGTCCATTGTTTGTTTGAGTTGGTCAAAGATTTCGTCACCAACTGAGTAAAACAAATCGATCAATCTATTTATAATTGTGATATCTCATTCAATGTCTAATTTAACCGAATAATAGTTTGAAAAAATAACTCATCGTTCGAGTTGAATCAAGGCGGCAAACGTCTCATTACTGCTAATCTAAATACTTTTCAATCCACCGATAAACAATACACACATCTACCTGTGATTTAAGATATTATGTGCTGTAACTTTAACTCAATAAAATAAAAAAATCAATCACAAAAATTTTATGGAGAATTTTGTATGTATTGTGATTTATTAGGAGAAACAACAAGATGCTAATTTCCCTGAGAGTTTATACTGCTGGTATAGACTTTAAAAAGGCCTTTTATGATTATGGATTTTTCTATTATGCACGTATTACAATTTTTGGATAAGATTAATCTCTGTTCTGTGTGTATATTTAGATGTTGGAGTATGAAGAAAAGAAAGCTTTTCTCAATTGTTCTCAACCAACAATACCACTTCAATGTTTGATTATCGCATTCACGACAACCTAAACAACGCTTTGGAGAATTTTTTGAGATAAACCAACACTATTGAAAAACCTAATAATCTCTTTCTAACAGAAACGCAGAAAAAGTCACGCCAACGATAGGCGATTGAAGAGAGAGAGAGAAAGTTGAAATGGTCCATAAATTATTCTTGGTGTTTTTAATCCACCACCTAAGTTTGTTTTATTCCATTTATTGTAAAGGTAGTCTACGTTGATTTTCGTGTGTGAATGTAATTCTAGCAAAATCCAAGTTTTTTAACTACGATAACGAGTATAACTACGACATTATATATTTGAACACTCCCCACAACATTTCCTGGAAATTCACCAAAAAATTTTCCACCGTTAACAAACCAATGAATTTCACTTTACAGTTAGTTTCACGCGATGAACCCACACATACAATTTTTCAGTGTAACAATCAACAAGAAGAGTATCGCTACGAGAAAATTTACCGTGGCAATAAGTTTGTTATGTCACCAGCTCGTCTGGTTATCAATGCTACCAATTTCGAGCTGGATCGAACTAGACTACGTGTCCAAATAATAAACGAAGAAAATGATGTGACCAAGCAATATGAATCGTCCGAGTTGTTTATATATGGTAACTACTAGTTGATATCATTTCCATGTGGTACAAAGAATAAAACCAACAATTGGTTACACTAAATGTAGGTGAAACATTCGTCAAATGTAATAAGACTGAGATTTTTGCATCAATGGCCACTTTGGAAGTTTGTTGTGTATTTGGTGGTAGACCATTGCCAGATTATAGCGTGATTGTTGACAACCCTGATGTTAAATACACTTCCACCGTCACACCTCACAACAACGACAAATTTCAACAAATATTAACACTCAAATTCGAGCCCCAATACATCCACCCACTACAGTATATCCATCTCATGGTGCGTCGGGGAAACGACATCAAATTAAGAACTATAAAAATCAACAAGTTGGGTAGCTTGATCAAAACATTTTTGATTATATTTGAATGGATTTAGTGGATTACAATGTGTCCTTGGAAATAATACCAAACTATCCAGTTGACCGCCAAACAGAATACACATCCAACGTTCTTACCTTGAGATGTAATATTCCCAACTATATCAAAGTGGATAGTGTGAGCTTTTGTCGTTCGAATCATCAATGCTACACCACATCCACAATACCGCTATTTGCGATCTCGCCACAATCTCCTTATTTTAACGAGAAATGGAGTTGTTCAGTTGATTCTCATGGTCACAAGTCTGTTGAATCAAAATCAATCACAATAGGTTGGTTTTATTTGATGAGATATTTTAACGAAAAATCAAATCTATATTAGAACTTGGTTCACCCTACATAAAAGTGAATAATATGAAAGGGTTTTTGCATGTGTTTCCCGCGAATAAAATCAAACAGTTTCGAATAAATTGTTATTTTCCAAACACAAATAATAGTTATAATATGTTAGTTTCACCTCTCAATGTTTCTCGATTATCATCAAATGGGATGTTTGAGATCGATTTAAAGGACACCAAAGAAATGGGAGTGTGGACATGTTATCAACTATTCAATGGTACCAAAATCGCATCTGTATCGACTGAAATCCGGTTTTCGAGTATAAAACTATTGTGAAAATGGATTCACCAACAATATCTATTCAAATAGAATCATTTGATGTTTTGCCGTTGATTGTGCCGTTGAGTGTTGGAGTTTTGGTATGGGCGGGAATATTGGTAACATTTTATTTCACTCACATCCGAAGAAATGGTAGTTTCAACTTGAGATTTTTTATTATAACAAACAATTTTTAGAACTTTATATAAAAAAACTTTCATTGTAAATTTTTTTGTATTTACAAAGTTATATCGAATTTTTGAAGGTATTCAGCTGGTGAAAGGTTTGAACTTTCCAACCGAGTAGTAATAGGTTACAATTTGATGATTGGTAAATGTATGTTTATTAGCGACATTCGTTGGCATACGAAAATCCGGATTTCGGCAATATTTACGAGGAGGTGTTTTAAAATCAAACAAATGATCAACTAACAAATATGGTTGTTTTGATTTGTTTCGAAATGGACTTTATTTTTCGTTGTTTTAAACTCAATTATAAATCCCGATTGAAATGGTTATTGTTATGAAAACGCTTAGCTTACATGAATAGTTTGGATTACGAGTCTTTTAAGATTTTGATTCAAGTAAGTCCTATTATGCTACCACCCATATCACACCTTGGTGTTTCAATTATCAAGGGATTCATTTTGATTCCACCTATTGTTGATCGAGAAAGTTTGGATGTATAGACTAAAGTTGGGTTGTCTTAAATATCTCTCGAAAACAAATAGTAGAAATGGTCTGGATTTCTACCGAAGGGTTTGCTCCACCGAAAACAACTATCCCTACAATGTTCTATCCACTAAATATACCACCAACAAGATGGAAATTCTAAACAACGACAACAGATCCTCAACCAAACCTATAAAAATGTACCAACTAATGGATCCAAATTCCAACCTCTACAACAAATCATCAACCGAAATAAAAGTGATTCTCTAGTTGTTAAAATTCACTCTATAAAAAGACGATATCGTAGGAAAGTATTGAGTTGTACAGAAATATTCTCTCGTTTGCGATACAAATTAGACTACTGGATGAAATCCTGTACGAATGCCAACGTCAAGTGGTTACTTTGAAATTAAATAAAATCAAAATTGATCGAATAGGGACGACTTTGTTTCTATATGCAATCCAAAGGAGAAGAAATAGCTATTATAACAAGTTGTTTGGGTTTACAACCAAAAGATATGATATTTTCTCAATACAGAGAGTTGGGTGAGATAACACACTCTTTATTTTTTAATGAAAGATTCCATTCAACTTATAAAAAAAACCTATTCAAATAGGAGCTCTCTATAGTAGAGGATATTCGTTGGAGAATATTTTGGCTCATATGTTTGCCACCAAAGATGATCACATCAAAGGCCGCCAAATGCCATTACATTTTTCGGTGCCAGATCTCTATTGGTTTTCGGTGTCTTCACCGTTGGCCACTCAAATACCTCAAGGTTTGCGTTTGTTTCGAAAATTCAATTTTATCATTTTCTAGCTGTTGGTTATTCGTACGCTAGAAAACTCAACAAAGAGCCCAACATTACGGTCACCTATTTTGGAGATGGTGCCACTAGTGAAGGGGATTGTATGACTGCGTTGAATTTCGCTTCCACCTTAAACTGTCCCATCTTATTTATTTGGTAAGTTTTTTTTCGTGCGAACACTGTATTTGATCTGACGTAGTCGCAACAACAACTATGCCATTTCAACACCAACCACCGAACAATACCATGGAGATGGAATAAGTATAACATCTAATAATTTCTCTATTTTATTATTAATAATCAACTGAAAAGTATCACGAGCTGTTGGATTCAATATGGCATCGTTGAGGGTGGACGGTTGTGACGCGTTGGCGGTGTACGATGCCGTCAAAACGGCCAGAGAATATGTGGTCGAAAATCAACGTCCATTTTTCATCGAACTCATGGCCTATAGGCAAGTTGTATCGGTTCTAGTCTAGAGATAACAGGTTGAATAGAGTCGGCCATCACAGCACCAGCGATGATTCCACCTACTACAGAAGTGACAAAGAGATTCAGCATTTTCTCGACAACTACGATGGTATCAAACGTTTGAGGTGATTCTATCGGATAGAAATCTGATCTATAACCTATAAAGAAACTATCTTGTCAATAACAACTGCTGGGATGTGGATGTGGAAAACGAAAACAACACACTTTTCAAAGAGCGTCTTTTCAAACTCATCAAACAAGCAGAAAACTCCACCTACCCACCCATAGAAAGCATGTTTGACGAGGTCTACGACACCACACATCCTAGACTGCAGAGACAAAAGAAATCATTGTTTGAGCACCTAAAAAACTACTCCTCAATGTATCCCACCTTCAACAAATTCCCCAAATAAAACAAGCTCTCAAACTACACACACACATATCAAAGATATTATACTTATTTATATGCTACTGCATTTTAAATTTTTGTTGATATTTCAACGCATTTCATAACATTGTATATGTACCTCCTAATAATGTAAATTTATAAAAAATCACGAATCGAACAAAATGTAGTAGGTTGAGTACGATATTTAAATTTGTAGGAGTGGAAAAAGTTGAATAGGTGTTGAATAAAATAGAGAAGCGCGCGCAACTCAAACGTTTTTTTGCTGAATTGATGAACAAGACCGATCTGCCCGTAAAACATTTCTCTGACACTTCCTCAGAAGAGTCCGAATCGGATTGTAGGTTAAAACGGGGAGAGATAGCTTGATATATACGAGAAAAAATAGATTTAGTGGATGAAACAAATTATGGTGAGAGAAAGTTTGTATGTACAAAATCTATTCATCTGTTGGAGAAGATGTTTAACCAATTTAAATCCAAGTAACTTTTTCTATTTTTAACTTAAATTACGCTAGTGTAGACTATTCAAACAACGAATGAACTATTATGACACTCGTATAAAGGAAATTGATACTCGTATTCGTTTCTAATTAATATCAAAATATACGTTTGTGTGTAGTGAAAGATGAAATGATATTGGATTATTTTAAGCGATTGGAAGAGAGATATCGTGAAGAACGCGAATCTATTGGTACATCTTTTTTGTCGCGTTCATTTATAAATTATAATATTTTATTTTTCCTAGATAATAAATACACCAAAAAAGTAGATTTATATGGTAATAGTTTAAGGTGGTGATAATAGTTGCTTAGTTGGAGTGTAATGATGAAGCGTACAAATTGTATGTGGAAAGTATCAAGTTGTCTTTCTCGGAAGAGATTCGAAAATTGCGCCATAAAACTCGTAAGTCATTGGCTGAAGTGGTGAAAGTTTTTATGTTGAATTGTGGTAAGTGTTGGATTTGTTTCAGACTCTCTGTATATGAGATATTAAAGAGTTGAATCAACTGAACGACCTTCTTGCAATCAACAACAACATGCATCAACTCAATGACACCAACACACTTGGTAGTGAATCACATTTTTATCACGTTTTTTATTCGTATTTTTAGATCCTAGACAGATTGTTTGGGAACTTCCACACGATCAACAAAATGATGATTTGATTGAGTTTGAAAAAGTTATATTTTCCACAAATTTTCTATGTTTATAATGCTGTTTAGATCGTTGATAAATTTCAAAAAAATTAACGCACAATTTTTTTACGAATTATGTAACTATAAACAACCTATTGTATCTTTTTTCCCGATTCAGTCGTGTTTCTAAATATTGATGTTTTTTCTTGAAAAATTTATCGTGAATTTTCGTTAAACGTTGCTATGGCAACTAATTACAGCTCGTAAACAACGATTTATTTATTTTAAAACATTATCGAAAAAGGCGCGAAATCTCAGTAAAAAGTACACGCAAAAAATCTACCAGGTGATCATTGTTCTACTCGAAAATTGCATCAAACTAATCATCGGAGAAATTTGAACCTAATCGAGGATACAAAAAAAGGATTTTTCCTAATCACACCTAATCCCTTGATGATTGGCACCTACTCCCACAAACCCGTCCACAATTTTAATTCTCCGCCGATAATATTAAAACATAGAAACACTGTGTCCATTCACCACATCTCTTATATGTAAAATCTAGTAAAAGTACCAAATTACACAAACGGTAATTAGTTCTAATTGACCAACGCAAAAAGACAACAAACAATACGTCAATATAGTAACAACATTAATGCGATTATCTACATAAAACAATAACTACAAAACTTGCATATATCTCAAACAAAAAATAAAAATTCAACCAACTTTCAATTAGATTGAAAATATCCACCATAATAAACTTATTACCGCAAATAATGTCAAAGAAAATGGAGTAAACAACTCGAGATTCTAATTGCTTAACCTCAAACCACGCTTTTAAAAATTAAAAAAATATTAAGTATCAAAATGAAACGCTTGGCAAAGAACTACCACAGATGAATAAGGTAAACAACGAAATAGTGATGAGTTAAAACAACGTAAACAACGAAAATAAACACTGTGACGACCACGAGAGAAAGTAATGCATTGCATTTCACTTCTTAGCGACTTTTTTGTTGACTTTCTTCTCAGTCTTTGCTCCAATTTTT
>JAODKO010065375.1:0-16357 GCA_027576895.1 Sciades mastersi | reverse complement strand
TATTTCTTTACGTAAATATCAATCTCTTTTAGGTGTGTAGTGATAATGGAAAATGTAGCAATGGTGTGTGTAGTTGTGAATTCGGATTCCAAGGAAAATATTGTGATATTCTTGTATCTCCTATCATTGTACATTCTGAAATAATAATTTTTTATTAGATGAGCGCTAATAATTGTGAGGTGATTGATGTGTGCAGGAAAAGGCTAATAACTGGCGAGGAAGATTTTGTTCCAGACGATCCCACCTACAAATATTACAATGAGATTTGTGAAAGATTTCAGCTATTAGAAATCACCGAAAAAGATGGACTAAGAGCACACTCGCTATGTACCATCAATGAACACTCATGTTCCTATACGTATAGTGTGCTTACTAATGGTTATCAGCAGTTTCTCGTAGACGAAAAGTCTAACAAAGGTACCTGTTGTGTTGTGTTCTATTTTGGTGAGAATTAACATAGTTTGTTCAAACAACAAACGTGAAATTATCCTAACCGTTTGCACACTTGTTTCATTGTTGGCTTGTGTGATCGTTACAGTAGCTTATCACAAGAGTACAGTCGTTTGGCGGGTTATACGTACTATTAAACTGAGACGTTTAAGCCAAATAGATATCATCTCCACATCGTAGTAGTAGTAGTAGTAGTATGTAGTGGAATTCACATAGTTGTTTTTCTATCATTATCATCGAAATAGCACCAAATTTCATAAAAGTCATACAATTCAAAAAAAATAACCTCATAATTTCCCCATAACAATAAAACTAAATTTTGCGCAAAAACCAACAAAATTACGTGATAAAAGGGACACACTGAATCTAATACGGATTGAGAAATCGTTTATTTAGATCATCAAACAATATGTGAAAATGTGAAAGTCCAAGTGACTAGGTTAACCGACAAACTATACCACTGTTAGTATATCATTGTTAGTTGGCCGGTTTATCGCTAACGAAATCGCGTAGGTAGGAAAGTAGATTGCCATAATTTTTCAGATCAAAATTGTCCGAATGTTCAACCACCTCTTGGAAGAAATCAGCATTGAGACCTCTGCTAATCATGTAATCGCTCAATCTCATCAAAATCTCCTAATACATAGAAAAAGGGACAACTGGATGAAAACTACAACGTATATTGTTGTATTTACTGGATCGGCATAATCCTCAGAACAACTATATTCAAAATCGCCACAACCAACGGTGAATGAGGAAATAATCACTGAGACACCATTCTTCAATTGGAGCATACCCAAATCCCAATCATTGGCATCGGGATCAAACACAACTTTAAGATTCAGTTTTGGTTTCTAACGAGCGGAAATCGGTGAAATAACACACCCACAATCAACGATCTTACATTATATTTCTCAAATGTGATATTCAACAACGGATAACGTTGAGTTGAGTCGTCAGGTTCCTCACGATTGATATCATAATTTTCAGACACATCAAATTTGACAGTTATCCTTACACACACACACACGTTCAATTCAAACATTGGTGACATATCCACTACCTTTCACGTGAAGGTGTCACTGTGTGCAATTCCACCACAGAACCACTCTCAGTCATAGTCCAACCTTCTGGAGGTAACATGGTGGTGTCGTATTCAGCTCTAGTTGTTTTGATCTCATCGGTGAGCAAATATTCAAATTCTATCCAACAACAACCACAATTGATCCAATCCAGATTTGAAAATATGTACCATTGGTGGAAGGTTTCGAGCACAAATATCTCACTCTATTAAATCGAAACAATTCCATGTGGAGACGATGAGCAACTGGTCTTCTCAAGAAGGCAGTACGAAAAACCGAAAACAACCTGGTCATGATTTTACCACACGAGGCGAATTAAACTTCGCGTTGGCGACTATTTCAAACAACTAAGCCGATTATAAATATCCATATGTGTGTAGTTGTGTTACCATTGGGAATTGTAGTGATTATAACAACGAAAATATTGTATCTTTTAAAACTATTCTATTCACAACCAAACTTCGTTTTGTGGGAAGGATTTGAACGATGTTGTTTATCCTTCTAATCCACAATACATAACGTGTAATTCAGATATCTCCATTGAATTACTCCATAGATCGTCCGTTTTTTATCCATTACGTAGACATATAACTACAACTTGGGTAGAACATGTTTAAAGCTGAAAATTCTTTGTATTTAGGTAGTTGGTGCACATATTGGGGATTTGTTGGATCATTACGAAGATTTTCTCCTTCATGTAAATATTAGTTCACTTAAAATATGCAAAAATAAACTTTTTGGTAGAACGTCTGTATGAGAGTTGGATCAAAATGTAAACAAAGTCAGTTAAAAGTCAGATATATTGTGGCTGAAAGAGAAATTCATAGTTTTCATACAGAAATTGGGATATTTTTGGAAGAAGAAGAAGAAGAAGAAGAAAATGACGAATCAAGTGCGCGAACAACTTTTCGATTACGCAGCCTCTTAGAGCACAATAATCGCTAATGAATTCGGTAATTTTTTTCTACTCAAAAACTCACCTATGAGAAATAGACTGAAGACGACAACGACGATGATGACGATTACTTGGGTGACAATGTGAGTTTCAACTCGAACAACAAGCCCAACGTATTCGATTGGGATGATTGTGAAGGATTGAATTCACTTCTTAGAACGAATCCTCTAAACGTCACATCCACCAACGATGGTGCTTCAACCAAAACTGACGAAGAAGTTCAAGGTTTTATCAAACTCACCAAAATGTACTCTATGGCGAACACAATGGACTTTGATGGTGATGGTGATTATGATGGCGACGACAACGTAGATGAAGATGTCCGTCAGTTAGCTAAAGAATTGAATTCAGATGTAACTCTAATGAAAGATACCGACAAAAGTATTCGATAAACAGATTTGTCGTTTGTTTTATTGCACAAATGATTGTGTAGAAATCAAAATGCTGTTAAGCAACAAAACCACTCCAAACAACTTTCAGATGCACACCAGTGCTTCAGCCAAAACATTGCTCAACAAAGATGACGATAGTGTGGCGTCGTTAAATTTGGAACGAATAAAAACCAAAAGTATCAAAGCTATCGCTCCACTATCCAGTACAATGAAGAAATTGTTCGCCCATCAATCTCCACGAAGTCATTGTACTTTTGATGGCACACTTCCAACAGCAAATTTGGAGTTGTTCACCGAAAGTAACATCGCACTCACTTTACGGTGATAAACATTATCTTGATTGTAGGCAAAAATGTGCTATTCGATTGTACAAGATATGCTTCCAAGGTGATATTTTGTTTTCTTAATGTGAAACAAATTCGATTCTAGGATACGATCAAACCTGAGCTAAAATTGTCAAATGTTAACGATGTGATTTATTTGATTTTGACGGAACAAGTAACCTTGTGGTTGTAACCAAAAATTTAAACACCCACCTGTTAGCCTTATTATTTGGATCATTTTCGTTCCAAAGAACAAAAGCTAGAACTACTCAACTCGGCCATTTCCACCTACAATACAACATGCGTTTTGAAGGTAGTCTTTTTTTCGTTGTAATCAACATAAATATACAACTGTTAGATTGTTATGTTCCTAAAGAACACACTGTCAACTGGTAGGTTTCATAGTCTTACACACTGTCAACTGTTTAAACTTAATAAAGCCAATTTTGTCGATCTACTCTCCCAATTTCCACCCGCTAAAAACGAATACGTTTTTTTCATGAATCAAGTTCAACACGTAAACCAAGATAAATCGTTTCTTAAACTGCTCGATTCCAATGAGGTTTTGGTAATAATAACGTGTTTTTGGTAGCAAAAAATTACTACATTTTTCAGATGAATCGATTCCAAAATGCTCTACAAATCTCAAATTTTCATGATAGAATCGAATACATTGAAAAACACATCATGTACTCATCTTTGTTTGTTGTGAGTTACTATGAATTTGTATTTGCTGTGTGTAGCAATCGTAACGATCCCGCGCTATACAAAATACATGCTGAAATCAAGGAATACACTCAGTTGTTGTCCAAACAACAAACACTAGTTGTAAATATCCTCATTTTTTGACCAATGTAATACGTTTTTGTTTGTATAGGAAACTCAAAAAATAGTCACCCAATCAACCACTACCAATTCTCCTGCGTCTATCCATCTTGGATCGAGTCTAATGGATACCGCCTATTTTGCCATCTTTCAACAAGTTTTTATTCCATTTATCGAATTCAATTTATGTCGGTTAGATTCGAAATACCAAAAGAATACCTGACACACTTCAAAATGAATACAATGTAGATTAGTTACTATGATGATGATGATGATGATAGATGGATATGTAACCATGATGATAGTTATCCAATAAACAATTTGAATGGCTTCTTATAAAAGCCATTTCCCAGTTGAAATATTACGATATGTTGAAGGAGGTGTTTATCCCACCAAAAACTAAAGTATTTGATTAATATTCTTTGATGTATTGGTTGATATGTGGTAGGTGGGAGGTTTGTTCAAAATGGCAACACCTAGACAACAATCGGCCATTGGATTCGATGTTATAGCGTTGTATTTGTACAAAAATCTAGCTCCCAACGAGGTAGCTATTCCACCACAACTATAAATAAGTGTTGATTTGAACAAATTTTGTATTTCTAACAACTCGACAACTAATTAGATCCTCAAGGATATTATTGCTCTTATTAGTGATGCCAACGCTAGATTGAGTGTGGCCGAGAAATGCTCGTTGCATGATATTGTTATCCAGGTAGATTCATTAACATCTATCCCGAATAAAACTTCATTTAAAGATTTGTGTGAGTTTACGAGACCGACAAATGTTGATGAACAAAGCAAGAGACACCAATAACACGGAATTCAAAGAATTAGCCACAAAAATGATCCAAGATAAAGTATGTTTGTTGTCTCGCTGTCGGTTCCATTAACTTGTTACTTTTTAGACTATAAAATGGTTGAATTAGTTGGCACATAAATCATCTGATTTGGATTTAATACAAAAGAATTAATTTTTTATGTTTCTTATAAGTAGATAATGTTCGGATGAACGTTTTCTTGTCGATGGAGGTCGGATTATTTTCACGTATTGATATTTTTGGCGCGCATATTCCACCAAATCTACAACATTTTTTATTGCGATTGTAGTTGTGTGAGATAAATTGATAGAACTCGTTGTTTCAGCTCCATGGAGATATTTGCATAGAATCGTTATATGGGGATTTTGGCATTTGATTCCGAATTCCAGCACACTTTTTGCTAGGTTGTGCGAGCCGCCAGAATCCAACTGAGATACACCAATCGATTGGGGTGCCATGTCGCTAGTTTTTTAATACAACAAGTTATAATCAATTTAACTAAAAGTGATGCCAAAATTTTTGCATATTCTTATATTAGTCAATGAAATAATTGGAGCGAATTATGTATGGGATCGAAAAATTCGAACTAATTTCACCTGAGAACAAGATCAATTTTACGTGGAACCATCTCAAGAATGTATTTTTGAGTTGTGCTCTTGGTAAAATCCAATTTCTCAAAAATGAAACATCCATCAACTGGCTCACAATCTAACATCACTCTGAATCATCTTGTGAACAAAATGAACGCTTACTCAAAATATCAACACCAACAATGAAAGAATCGGCTAAATTCACATCACAAAGTATTTTTTTCAAATTGTTTACGATCGGCTGATAGTTTTTCACTTAAAACTTGACACCATGATCCTAAATGGATTTACCTAGTTAAAACGGAGAATTTATTGAGTAAATAAAACCTGGAGAGCATCCAATATCAGCCTAATTATGTTGAAATATTAGTTTTTTAACGATCGCCAACTAGAACATCTTACTACAACTGATCCAGGTTTGATGATTTTGTATTTGTTATCGAGTTGTAGTAGTTTGTACGCACTTCTACAACGATATCCATCTTCTTTTGCTTTGACCGTGTAGAATTCCTTCAATTAGAACATTTGTGTTGATGATTTTGAACCAACTAGAGACTTACACTTGCACGATATGAAATTTTGCCTTTGGAAAATTTGTAATTTCTTAAACTAACACTCAATTGGGCTCTATTTAGAAGTTTAACACTGCCCACATTCATAATTTTTTCAAATTTCCACGTGACTTTTGATTTCACATGCCACACATTGTGTTTTCACTCGCCGACAATCAAAAATTCTGACTAAAATAAAGTTATAAATTAATGGTAATTTGTTATTGAATGTTTTTATGTACAAAAGTTTGTTTTGGCTTTTCGGCGCAAATATCACATTCGCCTGTTTTTATTTGTTTGTCGATAATATCCATTAACCATAAGTTTTGTGGTTGAAGTGTTACTTTGTATACGATATATATGTTTGGAGGAAATGTTGTAACACATGAGCTGATACAGCTCACCCACCAAAACCAATAAACACCACCTAATTGATAATGGTAATGCCACTGTCTAAAAACGTTATTTTTGATGTTGATTTTGTAGGAATTTCATTTCAGTTTATTGCCAAGAATTATTCTAACAAATAAGCTGAGAGACAACTGAGTGAATACATAAAAAAAGTTGAATAACTTTGAAATAATTGGTTCTCTTAAATCTACTCAATTGGATTCCAACCTACCTCCTATCTAAAATTCACATGACTAATATTAACACTTTATTGTGGATTTTGGAGGTAGTAAACAATTTCAATACAAAAAACAATCGTAAGTAGATCGTCCAAAAATCACATATTCCAATGATGTCACCAAAATCTATGTTTGCTGTAGTCATATTATGTTCCATGCTAACAAGTGTGCTGGACTTTATTTGTTTGACATTTCTCAGTTTATCCTTTTGGTAGAAACCCGAGTTACAACACGCGCTGAGAAACTAAAGAAAAAAGTTGAGGAAGTTAAAAGCAAATGTATGAGTGCGTTACAAGGTATTTATGGGATTTTTTGGAAAAACTATAATTCTATAAAGGTATCAAAAGTAAAATCCAAACGAAACTAATTAAAACAGGTAATGAAACAAGAAAAACAATATTTTCTTTGCTACAAAAAATCGATATTATTAATACAACAATTTTTTAAATATGTTAATTAAACGTTGGTTAATGTGTATATCCCTTCATATTTATTGATGAGAAAATTTTAGCTTCAACTTTGAGGCTATTTTATTAAATTATAACTTATTAAAGACACCGAATCGGTCCAAAGCATCATTCTTCCGTGTAATTCGTGTATATATTAGATTTAACTTTTAGAAACAGAAAGCAAAGTTCCAGCAAGTAATTTGTAACCACTACTTTTTAACTCTATTACATAGGCGCCACTCAAATTTCTCCGACTCCCACCACACCATCTGAGGAGGCAAGGCTAGGACAGTAATTTCTCTATTATTGATCTTGATTCGAATTAGTTTTAGAGCTGCAATAATTGGAATTGTACTGTAATATTGATATTTTATGTTAATTTTGAATCAACCAATCTATTATATATTTACATTTGTTTATTTATTCGTATAGTGGTTTACTTATCCCTATATTGGTAGTTCTAGCGACGGTTCTTGGCTATTACTACCATAAGAAACGTAAACCTCCAATAAATGATACTCAAGTCTCCAACAGTGCAAATAAAGACTTATAAGTAATTTTCTGATAATTTGGAATTTATGTTTACCTATTTCTAAGGATGTAAACATAACACAAACTCGCTATTTCTGTAATGAAAATTTTTGCAAATGGATCATAAATTTATTCATTAATTGATTTCTTCTATATTAACTCATATTCATGTCTTTATTTTTTGGTAAAATAACGTCGTTTTTGTTTCAAATTGTAATGAAATGATAATCCTAGTTATTACATTAAATTATTGAGATTATAGCAACGACCAACTTGAGTATAGTTTGTTGTAGTTGGTTGGTTGGTTGGTTGGTTGGTTGGAAAGGGAGGCAATTTTCAATTCTTTCTACTTAAATTAATCAAAAAATGGTTAACTTTTAAAATACACTATTCGATTATCCTCTGGAAATGCGTATTTTTGTTTTCAAATAAATAACTTCCAATAATAGTTTGTTCTTTAGTAACTTAATTATTAGACTTATGACTGTTTTGTGAATAATAAATTTTGTTGGTCTAGTTGAATGGGGCGTTAAATAAAAAAATTGAGTTACCAATGTGAGCTTTTTCTTTCTACTCTAAGAAAGACTCTCCATATCTTTTAGGATTATGCAATATATTAAGTTGGTTTTGTAAATACATTCTATTACGATAAAATACAAAATAAACAGCCTATTCATTTGCCTAATTTTATTTGAAAAAAAGCTCAAACGACTACTTATTAATGGGTGAGTATACTACTAAGTACCAACAGTGATATATTGTGGGGAGGGAGATGATGTATGGAATACAAGCAATAACTGTAATCTTCTGCACAGCTGTTATGGTAATATGAATTTGGTTGTGATTTACAAAGGTAATGTTGTAATGTGTACAAAATTTTCTAGTTGTGTGGAGTGATTTTGATCGGAATGGGAGGTAGCTTTCAATTTTTTCTGGGTAACGTTTGTGAAAACCAACTAAAACTGTCGCCGGGACATATAATTATTGTTGTGGGTTCTATTATCGTGCTACAAATGGTTTTGATCTCAGTTGTTTTATGTTTCAAATCATCCAACACCAAGTGTGGGCTTTTTCTTGTTGGAGTAGTGTTTGTTTTGGTTGTTGGATCGATCCCCTTTTTGCCTTACTCTTGGATGAACCAAGAACATGTAATTTATTGATTTGGTTTAGTGGTCACTCTACACGATAGATGCACACTTTAGATGGTGAAAATTGCAAGACTATGTATAAACGATTATTTCTCCCGTTACCACAAGAATGAGATCGACGAAGAATCCATTAACATTATACAAAGAAATGTAACAATCTCATGTCTATTTGATGTAGCTACCAATTGTGGTAATAGTTGCATTGTTGTGGAAAGAATGGCGCCTCATCCTACACATCTTCTGACCTACCTTCAAGTTGTTGTATTCCCGAGACCGTTGGATGCAATCAAGGAGATTCTAATTACAAGATAAGAACTGGTTGTTCCAAAAAATTTCCAGCGCGAGTCGCATTCTACATCCCAATAATATTGGGACTTATAAGTGGAACTTTGGCGTTAACAGTAAGAACTTTCTCCAATCCAATTATAACTTTCTGTAGATTATTCTATTGGGATTTTCATTTCACCATATGCTAAAGTTACACAAACAGCAGACCGACAACTTATCAGCATAAAAGCTACTACCTCATTAAGCAGCCTAATTTGTCCCCACACTCCTTCAAACCTTTAGTTTTGTCAGCACATTGATTGATGCTGTAGTTTTATGGGGATATATTATCAAAGAATCGTTTTAGATGGTCCATATATTCGACTTTATTACGAGCAATATTTTATTACACTTACGATACTTTTTATGCAATAAAATGGCAAACAAATATACAAAACATGCCCTATTGTAACCGCACTTTATCCTCATTCTCGTTTACAACAACATGATGTTGCACTTGAGATCTTACAAAAAATGGACTGCTTCGTGGATACAACTAAACCACCACTAAAAACAGCACTATCTAATTCCACAACATACCAACAACAAAACTTTGGATTTTATAAGATTGTAGGGAAGTTGACCAAACGACCGAGAATCTTTGCTCTCTCTGGCGTTGTCACCCAACAACCAAACATGTCCTTTCGCTATCTACATCAAAAGTTGTCATTTTCAACCAAACTATCCCTCATACATGTTCACTTTTGTATCGACCATTGTAGTAGTAACGTATTTCGTTGGTGGGCATCCCTGAAATTCGTTTACAAATGCAATATCTAGAATCGTTTGGTTGTTTTGCGATTATTACATCTCCTCTATGGTTGAAGTTGTCATGTTAACACACTCGGCCACAACCAATGCTCTACTCACAATTTGATGAGATTTAAACGTGGAGAAAGTTTATCCACCAAAATCCATGAATATTCGGAAGTACTATTGAATGTGGGTTGCATCGATGCTCCATGTATCTATTGCAAAAATTAGATTGTGAAGCACAAACTCAAATTTCATCCACCATCTCAATATCAACCACATTGTTTTTGATCACACTCGCCACTACATAAAATGACGCAATGCTTCTCAAACTTTTGTACACCATTTGGTTTGGGTGTGTCACGTGATTCGTTAATTTTTGTTCACAACGTTTCCCTCGACTATTCTCCCAAGGCTCAATTGAACAGTTCTCAACTTATAGTGAGGTAAACCAATTTGTTGAGCGGTGAAAATCAATTTTATGACAACAGTAAATGCATAATTTAGTAAATAACTAAAAACTCGTAGGAATTATTGGGTGACAAAGTATGTAATCGAAATGGAGTAAGTTATAGTTTAATCAAGAGTCCAATATTTCTCCTTCACAAGCAATAGCTTCAACTTCTACTAGTCCATTCTAAAACAGATAGATGACATCGACAAAACAACTTACTTTCGGTAGATTGGATACTTCGAAGGCTACTCTAGCCGGATAAGGTTCAACCACATCTAACACAGAATGTATTTCCACGAAAATTTGAAACAATTCAATCACACTGTTGATACACTTTATTGAAGTGATCAAAATCATTGATGTTTTTCAGCAAAACCACACATTTTATCACTAAAAGAATAAACAAATGTCAGATTTTTGTTAAAGTAATCTTGCTAATCTAAATCATAGTAATTCGAATGAAGTTTTTAATCGATTAGAGAGTTAAGGAACAAGCGAATACAATGCTTGGCAGTCAATCCTGATTCTTCCAATACAGCCACAACATTTCTCATAGTCTACAACAGAAAATGAATTTTCAAGCGATTCAATTCACACGATAAGTTACTTGATGACCTTGAGTGGTGATGTCATCTCCAGCCAATTTGTTAGTCTACACAAATTAACAATCAAACAGTGAAAATTGTAAAAATTTTATCTCACCAGAGGATCGATTCCAAGTTGGCCTGAAATGTAGAGAGTAGATCCAATCTTCACAGCTTGACTATAGAATAAACAAGATCAGAAATATTCGCACTGGATTGGATTTTAACAGAACTTGTATGGTCCAATAGGTTGAGGAGCTCTCGAACTACGAATCACGGTTCTGCAAATTTTATTGTCACTCATTCTTCTATATTGAGGTCGAATCCAACCGAAATTGTTTCGATATATGTGATGGATAGTGTTTTCACAGAGTCTGTTGAATCGATATATTTCCATTATTGTCATAAAATTAACTCAAACATGATTATAATCAAATGAAGACATTTAACAGTTAAATTTTAATTTCGACGATGTGTTATTTATTGAAATAAGTCGTAATTTTTGAAAAAAAGGAGTACGTACACCAAGCGCATATCCCACTCGAATTACGCCGAGAAAAAGCTGCTAGAAATTAAGTTTCACATACAATCGTAAACATTGTTTCAAAATCGCACAAGACTTGGAAATCAACCTGAGAGTTTGATATTTCTCAATTTTTTGAACAACTACAAAAATCGTAGTGAAAATTATAAAACGAAATAAACATGTTTCAATGTTAGATCAAATTGTCGTTGAAATCTACGTCAACAATCGCTTATTGATGGTTCGTCTGAGAGCAGAAAGTGCAAAGAAAGAAAACCAATCTTTTGATGTGCACGCAACATAATCAGAAACCATGTCTGCCATCAATGCTGCACCACCTGCTTCGTCGGAAGCCAATGTGAAGAAGGAGAAACCCAAACAGGTTCGTGAAAGCAATATACTAGCAGCAAAAGGTAATTAGATGATGAGGTATAGCGTGTAGAAAGGTGTAAATGGGTTGTAGCGTTAGGAGATTGTGTTAGAACAAGTTTGGGACCAAAGGGTATGGATAAAATGGTAGCTACAACTGTTTTCTTAATGTGGTGATTGAAGTTGTGAATGTAGATTATTGATAAGAACAAGAATGTCACCATATCAAACGATGGTGCCACCATTCTTGAGCACATGTTTGTGGTGCATCCCGTTGCACAGATGGTATCGAAATAATAGGAGTGATTTGAGGTGAGCATGTTTTTAGTTGGTAGATGTTTCGAAAGCGCAAGATATTGAAGCTGGCGATGGCACTACGTCGGTTGTGATTGTGGCATGTAGTTTGTTGGATGCGTCATCAAGATTGTTGGAGAAAGGTTGATGCATACATATATACATATTTTTTGCGGAAAGCGAATTGTAATCAATTCAATTGCTCGTTTATTGTAGGGATTCATCCAACAGCGATATCTGAGGGTTATCAAATTGCTTGCAACAAAGCTTTGTCTATTCTCAAGGAGATGGGCCAAAAAGTGGATCTCAAAGATAGAGATGCTCTGTTGAGAAGTGCTTGTACATCGTTGTCATCCAAAGTACATTATCAACTCAACTCAACTTATTTTATTTTATAAAATATTAATGAATATTAATGAATATTTGTGTGTAGGTAGTGTCGGAATATTCGGACATACTTGCTCCAATCAGAGTGGATGCAGTGTTGGGATTGATAACACCTAACGATTTGGACAAGGAGAATATCTCTGTTGATCTCAAGGATATACGTGTGGTGCACAAATTGGGTGGAACAATCGAAGACACCGAGATGGTGATTGATGGTTTTGTGTTGTCCAAAAACTTTTCCAACAACCCCTCAAAAACCACTATCCGATTGGAGAAAGCCAAAGTTGGAGTTGTACAATTTCACATTTCTCCACCAAAAACTGACGTATTCCACAAACACGTTGTTCTCACATAAATTTTCTCAATAGATGGATAGCAATGTGATTGTGACCGATTACACCCAAATGGATCGTATTCTCAAAGAGGAACGTCAATACATTTTGAAAATATGCAAAACTATCCAAAAATCTGGTTGCAACGTAATTCTCCTACAAAAATCTATTCTACGAGATGCCATCACCGAAATTGGATTGCATTATCTCACCAAAATGGGTATCTATTTGATCAAGAATGTGGAACGTGATGAGATTGAGTATATTTGTAAAAATCTTGGTTGTCGTCCAATTGCAAGTTTGGATCATTTCACAGCTGACGCTCTCTCCACTGTGGATCTCATCGAAGAGATCTCCACCGGTTGTGACAGATATGTGAAATTTTCCGGTTGCAAAGGTGACCAAAAAACCGCTAGTATCATTGTTCGTGGATCGAACCAGTTGGTGATCGATGAAGCTGATCGATCGTTGCATGATGCGTTGTGTGTGGTGCGATCGTTGGTCAAAAGTCGTCATCTTCTACCTGGTGGAGGTGCACCCGAAACCGAAATGGCTATCGGATTGTTGGCCCACTCTCACACACTCAGTGGAACCAACGCGATTTGTGTGAGAACGTTTGCCGAAGCGCTCGAAGTCATTCCAACCACTCTGGCCGAGAATGCTGGTCTCGATGCGGTCTCCATAGTGACACAATTAAGAAAATTGCATGCGGATGGTGTCAAAAATGCTGGTATCAACGTGCACAAAGGCAAAGTGGAAGATGTGTATGCGGCAAATGTTGTGCAACCTCTTCTTGTTTCTACAAGTGCGATCTCGTTGGCCACCGAAGCTGTTCGTTGTGTTCTCAAAATTGACGACATGATTCAAGCGGTTCGTTAACCAATGTTACTCTCCCACCTACATATCTGTTGTCTCAACCAACGCTCTCTACTCATATCAACAATTACGCTATTCTTCACCACCAATAGAGCTATATAGATTTGGTTAAAGTGTTGTTACTTATAAACATTTCTGTTGACGTAGGATCGATATTTAATTTTTTTCTTCGCGCACGCGCCATGGAAAAGTATATAATGTTGTTCTCTCCGCCCAACTTCCGCTACATAACCAGTATAAACTAAACTCATCACTAGTAGTTCCACATCATTTATATTTTTATAATTGAACGTTTGAGTGAGTGGATGTGGGTAGACAGATGGATTAGAAACAGATTAAACTTCAACCCAATATCTACGTTTGATATCTACGTTTGATATTATAGTTTATGTGTGTTTTCAAGATGGATAGAGTCTATTTTTACGTAGTGGAAATAAGATTCGTATTGTTTTATGATTTTTAAACAAAATTTTTTGAACATCAAATAAATGAGTGAATGAATGAATGTAAATTTTTGCTTATTTAATTATTTTACCGCCATTTTCTCAACTTTTGTTCGCATACGTGTTAGTTTAAACAAATTGTTTGAAAAAAATAAGTTTTATCGCATACACATTTTTGGACTCATTTAGTGCGAACTTTCTAAAGAAATGTTACTCAGTAAAAAATACAGCAAGAATGTATTTGATCATATCCCTCCTTGATTTTAACGAAAAATAAATTCAAACCAATCGTAACACAATGGAAAATGTCACGAGCACACAACATCACGACTTTTAAACTCTACCGTTGAGAATTGTATAAAAATGGAACACCAACCAAAACCACTTATATTCCACATATTCCTATACGATTTATAGCAAAACTAATCACAATTATAGCGGTCAACAACGAAACCACCAGCAAAACCCAGTCTATTTTTTATAATCTCCCATACTTAAACCAGCTTTCGGATGGCATCGTGCCCATCAAAATTATACTAAAGAGGAGGATTATAATAAATTCAAGTATACGATATAACAGCCTAAACTGGGAAGTGTATAAAACTTCGAATCCACAATCCGAACGTGTCATCTTCTTGAAGATAAATTCAACAAAGTAATTGGTTGATTTAAACGTTGTAAAAAGGCAAAGTTATTATGATAAACTAATCGGAGACGATTAAGCTAATGTTTGTAATTGTTTTTCTACGTTTAATCAACAACTAATCTGATGCATTAACCGTTTTCCGCTAACACACAAATGTATACGTGATATTCGGTTGATGGAGCGAAATCGGAGATGAATAGACTTGAGTTTAATCGTTGGGGATTATGGGTTTGGACTGTGCTTCAATTCGAATTGATTCCTACATTTTTTACATACGAGAGTACTTGTTTTTTGATATTTTTAGGTATGGTGTTGAAAAAGTTTCACCTCAACACACACTATTCAAAACAATATACAGTTAATTCGCATGCATTTTTTTTAATATATAACCACTTTTACGCCAATAAAACTGATATTGGTAAACATTTAATATTTTTTGTGAGAAATCCTTATCACGTAATATCGAATGTGAAGAAACTCAAACCACCATCTACGATGTGCCAATCTCACTTGTTTTTATTAAAATTTACAAATTTTTTGGCGGGGAATTAACCAAACCTCCCCACCACATAATCATATCGCTTGATTGTTAACAAACCGAATAGTCTATCAAACACATTGTGATTTTATATTAGCAGCAGTAGTAGTAGTAGTAGTATCTAAGAATGTGAATGATTGTCACCGAGAAGAGTACCGATCTAATTCTATCGAGAGAGAGTAGGTAACGTTTGTGTACCACTAGGAGTATCACTAAAAGTTGAAGTGATTGGATACGTGGTAGAATTCTCCAATGGATTCAAAGTGGTAAGAATTCGATGCGAATTTTTGAGTCACTCACATTAAATCTAATGAGTAAAAATGCGTGATTGAACTCGGATTCGCAGTTTCCGCTCACAATCTCTACTCCAAATGACTTGTGCAGGTAGTGAGACAATCAGCCAAATTCCCACAGGAGATTAGACCTTAGGTGTTAAGCGTATGTGAACCAGTTGGCGCATATACTTTAAGAGTAGATTTAGTTTGGTGGTGAGGTTTGTGAACCAATTTATTTGAAAACAATTGTGTTTAACTTGATCGAAAATCTCAATTTATGTCCTATGAGCTTGTTAGCGTGTCCAATGTAGGTGTTGTGACGTAGTTGTCTTGATTAGCACATCTATCTGTGTGTTTGATGTATCTTCTTCACTAAACCACGTTATTCTAGTACAAGCCTACATTCAATCCGTAAATTATGTCTCGCAAAAAAGATATAACTGTAAAATTGAGTACCAAAGTAAGGTGTTCTCTCAAACCAACTCTCATTTTCCACATAGTGCAACACCGAAGACCTTATCATTCCTAAAACCAGCTGTGCTGGAAATGCTCGTACTGTGTGTTCCAACAAAAATGTCAACACCAAACTTTTGTCCAATTACACCATTTTAAAAACAATCGGAAGAGGCAATTTTGCCAAAGTGAAGTTAGCTCGTCACAAACTATCCAAGAAAAAAGTAGTTAGATTCAATTTTTTTTGAATTTTATCACATTTTGTGTAGGTTGCCATTAAAATAGTGGACAAAACTAAAGTCAGTCCAGAAAATCTTGTCAAGGTAATCACACCTAAAGTTATGGCTGGTGTTATTG
>JAODKO010065311.1:0-10828 GCA_027576895.1 Sciades mastersi | reverse complement strand
CTTTTAACAAAAACTATATTTTTTTATTTTTAAACAAAATAATTGATAGTTGTCACATTTGAGACTTGTGACGTGGCTTGGAAGTTGAGACTGCCTAAAAATAAGTTAAATATGAATGTCAATTAAACTCACATATTAAGGCCACACTAAATGTTAACATTGTTTTAAAATTGAGGGAGAATTTTTGCTTTGGAATCTCGCAAGAACTCATTTTATCTAAATCCGTTAATACAGAAATTGATATTTATGTTAAAGAACTATCCAATGATAAAAAAAATTATAAGATAGTTTTTCTTGTTTTTGATTATGCCGAATACGTGATATATGGATCAATGTTGATTGTTAATTAATGTATCTTTTAAACAATTAAAATCTATTTTATACATAAGAATGTATCAAGTCAGTATTGATCATAATCCAAAATTCATAGAACAAACAATTAATAATACATTTTAACTCGGGATATTTTACAATAATTAAATAGATGATCATTGTTGCGGATGATAATTTCTAGAACGCTAAAAAATATAAATATGATGAAAAAACATGTGAATTTATTTCTGAAATTTCAAGTAAATCCAAATTCAATGGTTACATTGCCTTTTCGACCTTGATTTTTGAAATAATATTTGTGCAGAGTCCATTCTAAGTATGTTTGAGATTAATTCACATGTAGAATGGAATGATTACCCGAAAACATTGGCGTTTGTGCTTCGCTGCATAAATGGACAGTCAAACACAAGTCAAGCGCATATTCAAGAAATCGTTTCCTACTCTACAAATGTATGGGTTTAGTAAAAATGGGTATAAATTATCTAATTACCTCGTTGGTGATGAGATGTCGCCCTGTGGATGTATATATACGATACATGTATAGGGATAACTAACGTACAAATTAGTATGAACTAAAATTTATTAATTTACATATGGAAAAAATCTTTTGACAGTTTTGTTACATTAATTTCCTGTAACGTGTTCTTTAAGAAGAAATGACCTAAAAATTAATTAAACATAATAGAATTTTTGCAGAATTTACATAATAAAACCAAAAAAAGTTTCATCCTCCAAAAGTACCAACAAGTTTATTTCTTTTATCTCAGTATCGTTTTGTGTATTTAAACTCAGAAACTAGATAATAGAATAGATAATTTTGCATATATCTGTTGTTAAACAAAAATTAGCGATAACTTTTTAATACATTACAAAAATTGTTGCTACAAATGTTGTATATACTTAAAAAACGAATTGAGGATTTAATGGTTATATATTGTTTTTAAATCAATTATTTTTTTTATCACTAACAGGTTTGGTTTTTTGTTTATATAAGATTACGATAATTGCATTGAAACAAATTGGCTAGTCTGATTTAATTCAGATTGTACTGTCAGCTTTATAAAGGTTTAAAATTTATTATGAATGATTAAAATTGTGTCACAATTGAATATTTACATCTTTTAATTTGATTTTTGCGATAAAATAATGTTTTCCTAAGTAGGATATGAGATTGCTATGATAAACTTTTTAATTTCGAAATATGTAATTCTATCGTTGTGTTGGGACGAGTTTGATCGTTATATTCATAATTTTCGCGTTTTCTAAGAGACTACTAATGGCGGTGTCTTGTCCATCTTGACGTTCTAGTCCATTTCTCGTTGAACGCTCAACTAAAAATTGAAGATTTCAACAAAAATGAAGTAAACATGAATTACTGGAAAGAAGTGGATTCTGGGAATCATCGCATAATTCAACAGTTAAACACAAGTCGTACGAATAATCAATAACCATTTTTCTTCGCTGTCAAAAAAATAAAATGATGTATAGTTCAATTTTGTTACTTCGTATGTGATTGAGCTAAGATCATTGGACACATGGAGACGATACACATAAAGACTTATCTATTCAATAATTAAAATGTTTGTATAAAATCTAGGAATACAATGCAGGGTAAACATGTATCTTTTAGTTTAAAAGATATAACTAAAACAAATTTACAAGTTGAATGTTTCGTTCGGGGATACTTTCGTTGTGGTTGCAAACAGCGTAAATTCGACAAACTTGATCTGGATACAGATATAAATTAACAAACGATTCAACATTAATATAAGCTTCTGTAACGATCCATTTCTTATAATGATATAGGAAAAGTTTTCAACAACTAGCAACCACTTTTATGTCGCAATGTTTAAACAAAACATTATCGTATATTTGATCGAGAGATTTCCTTATTTGCTTTAGGGAAGAACCCTTTATTATAAACTAAAACAATTTGTTTAAATATTACATTGATAATTTAGTATTTACATCGGGAGACTCAAAAGTATTTTTCAAATTCAAATAATCTAATAATCTATTAAAATAGAATGCAAAAAAAGATATACAAAGTATAACCAAACAATATGTTACCAACGTCCACATCTATATATATTTTTAGAAACAATGTTTGTATGTGTCACTACACTAATCGTGTTCTTTATCTCCAATTTTTATGTAAATACACAGACCGAATGATCATAGTGATTATCGATTTATAAAGTTTAAAACTAAATAGAAGAATATAAAGTTATCGTTAGAAAGACAATAAATTTAATGTAATCTATGCTTTATATAGTAGATAAAGATTACAACTGTTTATCAAACCATATTTCTTTATGTCTTTAAATTATTCAATCGTATTTTTTAACAGAAAAATAAGATAATGAAAAAATAATATTTGTTGTTGTTATTTATGGAAACTTTTGGTCTAAATACCATAATGACTATGATTTATGGGTTTTTAGAAGAATAATTAAAAGATAATGGTTCTTTTAGACGCATTAAAAGAATGTTATTATGATGAAACTTTAAGGTGAAGTGAATTCAATATTTATAGTCCTAATTTTCGCGTTTTCTATGAGACTACTAATGGCGGTGTCTTGTCCATTTTGGAAACTCATCGAATACCCATCTAAAAGTGAGTTTGATATTAGTTAAGTGGGAAAAGGTTCTGTTTACGTAAACGAGTCAAACTCTGGGATTCGTCACAGAAATGAGCTGCTAAACACAAATCATTCGAGTACCTAAGAACGTCCTTTCTGATCTGAAACAACGATAATTTCACAAGTCGAATATGCATAAACTCAACTATTTACTTTATGAGTGACATAGTGATGTTCTCTAACAATCTTAAGTCGATAAAGATACAAAACCAACTATCAAAATCTTATAACTATATAAACCAACATGTACATACCGTGCAGGGCAAGCAGGTATCTTTTTCGCGAAAACTAATAACTAAAAATTTAAAGTAATTACAACAAAGAAAAACGTTGAAATACCGAGTTTATCGTTACATATAACGAATATCTTGCATACGTCGTTCGGTTCAGGGTAGACGTTAACAAACACTTCTGGACGAATAACACTTTCTTGAATAACTCTTTTCTGTTTTATAGGTATACATGGAAAATATTAAAAACGTTTACCTTATCATAATCGTATTTGAACAAATCTTTGCTGTAAAATTTCATTAAGATATCCCTTATGTGTTGGCGGAATGGACCTTGTACTATGAACTAAAATATTTTATAAAAAATAATGAGTGGAAATCATCACGTTTGGAGCGTGGAGAGTGTTTTTGATGAGGAAACCGTCTAAATTAAATGAAAAACAATTTAAAATTGATGTTTTGATAAAATTTACTAATTAAAATCACCAAAATTGCTAATGAATTCATAGCTTACGACTTGCTTTGTGCAATGATTTGTATACTAGATATACTTTTAATCTTTTTATTTTAAATCAAAAGTTGAATAACCATAACAGTTTTCAGTTAAAGACATACAATAACGCCATTGTTTTTGTAATATTAAAAGATAATGCAAATTTTAAGCAAGATATAAAAATCAAAGAAAAACAATTTACAAAAACAGCTTTAAATAAACACTTTTATCAATATCCGGGAACAGAAGAGATACAATGCTTTCGGAATCATTAGAAAAACAACGATTATCTTTTAAATTTAATTAAATCTCTCTCATTCTTTAATTCTCAAAAAGTACATACATAAAAAGTATGAAAAACAACAAATGATAATATTGTTTCCTCAACATACGTTGTAGATTAATCAAAGTAATGAAGTTTATGTGATTCAAACTCTATCGTCATATTGGTTAACTTTTTCTTCTCTAAAGGATTCCAAAGGGAGATGAGGATATCTTGAAGATTGCTTTGATTATTACTATGAATAAATTGGTATCTCTCTAAAACGGTATAGAAAACAATTACACATTGTTTCCTTTATTGTAATAATTGTTCATACTTGGTTGATACAATCGTTGCGATAGATAACATAAATTCTCTGTATAACATAAATCACTTGAATGTTGAAGAATTTTTTTCTTCATCTAATATAAAAATCAGACAGTTGTAATGTGCATATTACTTTTATTTACAGTTTTGGTTATAAAATGATACTTTGTAACCAACTTGATACGATAAAGATAAATCACCAACTATTTCACGGTAAAACGTATTTGTAAATAATAGGTATACAGTACAAGGCAAACATGCATCCTTTTCCCTCAAAATTAAGACTATAATATCGAAAAATAAAATAATGTGTACATGCAATACAGTTGAAATACTTGTGTTTTCATCGTAGAGGGCAAATTTTCGTCTAACATCATTTGGTTCTGGATAAGTGTTAATAAAAAGATCGATATTTGCGAGGGCATTTTTTATTATTTGTTTCTGCAAAAATTTGAATTCGAATCGTATAAAATTGACTACTTTTATATCACAATATTTAAACAGCTTGTTGTCGTATAATAGATTTAATGACGTCGTCAATTGTTGACGAGATGGTCCCTCTAATGTAAACTAACGATTTCATCAAATACTTCGCAAAGTTAATAAAGATTACTTTGATATTGGGGGAGTGTAACACTGTTACAACAGGAATTAAACACAGTTTACACATAACAACCAAGCCCAGCAATATAACCATCGGAATGTTGAGAATATACTATCGGGATTAACGCATACAAACTTATCATCGCAACGATAAGACTTTAACAATCAACAAACAATATTGTTTCATTCATTTTCTGAAGTCATAACGAGATAAAAATTAATAAACAGTCAACGAATTTGAAAATTTAACCCCGAGAGACTAACCTCCCGCATGCTCGTTGCCACCACGTTTAACTAAGTGTGGTGGTCTCCAACTCCAAACGTATTGTAAAGATAGAAGTGATTCTCCCATTTTGAGTGAATGATACAAAGATTATAACTCGAACAAAGTAATAAGTTGTATAAGCGTATTCATTCTAAACTACAGCATCTTTTGTGCAGCCCAGGCGACTTCAACATTTTAACAGCGTTCAGGTTTGTCCCTAAGTTACAAATACTGTAGGGTGTTTCAACATAAGTTTATAATAAGGTTTCTGAAATGTCTCTGGTTAATACAATAATTCATTTGTGGAGATATTATCAAAACGAAAATCGAAAAGTTAACTAACGTGTGTTGCCGAACTAGCGCAGTTGGTTAGCGCGTCAGTCTCATAATCTGGAGGTCGCGAGTTCGAGCCTCGCGTTCGGCATTTTTTCGATTTTTTTGGAGTCATCTTTTTACCGAGGTAATAGATTTTGTTTCTTTTTGGCGCAACTACTCACTATCTAAATACAAATCAATTGATCCGTTTACTTTTTTGATTAACTCACTATGGGCGGATATGCAGATTTTTCAGTCGACAAAATGCCTAGGTTCATGTTTATTTTTTACCAAGCGTATGAGGTGGCTCATGGACGGGGCAAAAAGTTGCCACCAACTTGTAAAGTTGTGGCAGCCTATGTTCGATCTATGAATCGCCTCAAACTTTATGCTGAGAGACTTTTAAGTTTGGACCCGAATGACGTGGGGAAAATTCGACGCCTTAGGCAGTCGATTTCCACCAATGAGCAGTCCCGATCGATCATCCTAAGTCGTCTGTTTGATTCAGTTCAAGCAGACATCGATGCTTCTGATTTTCCAGAAGAACTGTTGGACCTGGATGGCTCCATTAAAGTGGAAGAAGGACTGCTAATATGGCCACGATTAAACAGCAAATATTCTGATTACCTTGAATCTGCCAATTTTAAAGCTGCTAGTGAACCAATCATTGAGATACAGCCAATTTCCGATAATTTTAATCCTCGGGAAGCCTCGAGCAAATCTAGTCACCTGACCCACATAAGTGCGATTAGTGATAATACTAATTTGTCCCCTAACTCTCCTAAAACAATTATTAATCAATCTACAACCACTTCTATTGTTTCTAAAAACAATTCACCTAATACTTTGAACTCTCCAATTGTTGATAAGTCAACAGTTTCTACTAGTAACCTTAATCTCTGTCGAGTCAGCATCAACGAACGTGACGTGTGTACACTTCCTACTCAATCACTTAATCCTTCTTTTAAACCAGTACCTGTTATCAATGATACCGACACATCTGTTGTCATGGTTACTACTAATCCACCTAATAACGATCCTGAAATAGAAGAGATCTTTGGTGATTCTGATAATAATGTTAACCTAATTGATCCCAATGCTGACTTGTCAGACGTTGAGTTGTTTTCATCTAATCATATTGATGGAGAAGAATTTAAATTTTTATTTGAATCTCTTTTAACTAATGATCCTAATTCTACACACCACACTAAACCACATGTAGCCAAGTCAATTAAATCCACCAACTTTCATTCAAATAACTGTTTAGTAATTCACGAACAAGAGGATCCTGATCCTCCTGAGGTTGAATTTGCTATTAATCACCATGTTGAATCTGACGATGACCAAATTAATACACATGAATCTTCTGATGATACTGAATGGCCTTTTAAAAAGCCATTCTCCATAGTTGAAGAAGATTTATCTAACATTAATATCAACTTGAACAAACCCTCTATCTTGGATAAATCAATTGCACCAAGTGTTTATTTATCAGATAATATTAACATTAACATATCTCCAAATCCTCAAGTCATTCGTCAGTTATCTAATGTATTAAACAACATTTCTTCTCCATCATTACTTACTAGTTCTACTTTAATTAATTCTTCTTTAACTAATTCTAATAGTTCCACTAGTCCTACGACTAGTGATGATAAATTTAATGCCGAACCGCTTAATGCTCGTAATAATACTTCGTCTAATTCTGTCAATCTATCTAAATCTCCTACCAACTCTAACAATTTAACTAATTCTTCTAATTCTACCAATTTAATTAATTCTACCAATAATTCTGACAATAATAATAACTCCGATTCTACTAATTTTACTTCTAATACTACTATTTCTAATACTACTATTACTACTAATGTAACTAATTCGTCCACAACTTCCTCCAGAGTTGATGAGACAAATTTTGATAATAAAACTACTAAAATCTCTAATTCTGCCAACTTAACTAATTCTCTTACTAATTCTGACAATTTAAATATTCCTAGTAACAATTCTATTTTAAACTCTAATCATTCCGCCAATTGTGATTCTAGTTTAAGCAATAATAACAATAAAAATTCTGCCAATTCATCTATTTCTTTAAATTCTACCAAATTAAATGCCAATTCTAAACTAAATTCTAACGATAATATGCCAAATGTTCATTCTGCCGCCATTATTGAATCTAAATCTAACTCTACCAATTTAACTACACCAATTTTAATTAATTCCACTACTCTAACTAACAATAATGATACAACTAATTTAACAAACGATGTCAACTTAAATTTAAACTTTAATCAAACCTCCAATAACGAAACTTCAAACAACGAAATGCCGAAACGCGACCTTGAACTTCAAGAAGCGACGCCAATTTCTCAAAAAAGACCGTTATCTCCCACAAATGATGATCCATCCCAATATTCAAGCCCCAAAAAAGTCAAACTCAATGATGATGATCCAACAACTTGTTCTTTCCTAAATCAACCTGAAACTTTGATGAGCACTCAAGAAATCAATCAATTCATTTCGGAACAAAAAGAAACAACATTCTCCAACATTAACTCATCCATCACAACCAAAGAAACAAATCCATCCACTCTTGAAGTTTCCCAACAACATTCTCCCCAACATTCTAGTTCCCAAGATTTGCTGATCACTCATGAAAACAAAAAAGCATTTCAATCACTCCAACAAAACCAACAATCTGCAATCAAACCAATCCCTCCAAATGATTCCTCTACATCTTCTTCTACAATTGATGTCATGAACAACTTGTTTGGCTTTCCCTTACCTAATCAAGAACAACTCCATGAAGAGTTATTCAAGACCTTCAACAAAAACAAAAACAATCAACTATCAGTGACTTCCTTTGAAGAAATACCTTCAAATCAAACCCCTTCTACCAAGGTTGAAATTCCTCAACCAACAATAAAAGATGAACCAACTCCTAATTCAACAATCACCCATCAAAAGAATCAAAAAGCCATTCCAAGTTCTCCATTAGTCATCAAAGCTACTCCTGTTCCACCAATTCCATCCACATCTATTCCAGCTCCAATCTCTTCACCCATTCCTGCTCCAAGTAAACAAACAAATTCACTTCCTAGAGAAATCGAAGATCCCATCATTATTGATTCAATTCTGCATAAAAACAAAGCCAAATACACCATTCCTTCTCTAAAAAGATCAAAGTTTATCAAAAAACCCAAAATTGAGAAACCTACAAAACCAAACTATTCTCACTCTTCTCAAATATCCTCTCAACATTCTCAACCATCCAACCCAAAGCATGATAGTGACAACAATTCGTCTCAACCTAAAAGAAAACCCAAACAACCACCACTCCCTCCTGAAGATCTTAACAAAGTTGAAGAATATGAAGACTATTTGCTCGACAACGATAAAGATGACCTTCCCACAACCCAACCTAATAATCAACCACCAAATGAGAAACAACTCCCTGATTTTTATGAAATAAAAGAAAAGAGAAAGGACAAATTAAAGGCTTGTTTCAATGACTTGAAAGCTCTATCCGACAAATGCATCACTGATCAAACTCCAATGGATGAACACTACAATGATTTCATCAGTCTCGCCACTATTCAAGCTCAATCACTCAGTCTTTTCTACAAATCAAAAGCCAAGTCCAAATCCACCAACTCAAACAACAATACTGAACCAACTTCGATTCCTTCCCAACAAGAAAACAACAGTCCTACCATTGATCAAGAAACCCTTCCACCATCTTCTTCCAATCATTCCATTCAAACTCAACCAACTCCATCAGTATCACCAACTTCATCCTCATCAAAAGTATCCTCTACCCATCTCTCTCAACCTATTCCATCAAAAACATCAAACAAGAAATCCTTCAACAATTCTCAACCTTCCAATAGTTCTTCATCAAGCTCGTCAAAATCCAATCAACATCCTAATAATCACTCTTCATCATCCACTTCATCTTCTCAAAATCCTGAAGAAATCGTTCTTGACGAAGATGATTTGAACACCAATTCTCCACAACCAACTGAAAACGAAAACCAATCAGACTCTCCGTGGAATAGTAAAGAAGCAAAACGTCTCCGGTCACTCTTCAAGTTAAATACTAAAAAGTGTGTCCGTGAAATAACCCAACCAAAACCAGTCTGGTGTGAACTCTCCGCCCAAGAAGTAGTCAACGCCTTCACTTTCCCCACCCCTTCTGTCCCCGAAGCTCACCAATACCTTTTCGATCCTGAAGATCCACCAACTAGCCAATCTGCACCAACTCCTCAAGAAACATCTCAACAACCCGAACAATCTGGCTTCCATACAGATTCAGATGAATTCCAAGACCCAACATCCTCCGATAAAAAACCCTCCCAATCAATCTATCCTGATCCTCCTCAACTTTTCTCACAACAACAACCACAACCACAACCTGATAATGAATCTAATCCAGAATCCGAAGATAACTTCCGTCTTACAATTGAAGATGTTCAAAGAGCCGTCTGGAGAGCTAAAAAAGACTCAAGTACCGGTCCAGACGGTATCATGATGAAATTTTGGAAAGATATCCCCAACGTTGAATCACTTCTTACTCCACTGTTCAACAAAATCATCAAATCCCACCAAGTTCCTCAATCATGGCTTGCTTCAAGAATGATCCTCATCCCTAAATCCGACAACCCCAATCCTTCATCTTCTGCTGATTACAGACCAATTTGCATCACTCAATCAATCTACCGAATATTCACTTCAGCACTTAACTCAAGACTCCAACCACTCATCTCTCTTTCACCAAACCAAAAAGGTTTTACTCAAGGAGAAGGCTGTGTTGAACATTCCTTCCTCCTTCAACAAGTGCTAGATGATCACAGAAGTATCGAAAACTCCCAACTCTTCATCAATTGGATCGACTTGAGAAAGGCTTTCGATTCAGTCCCACATTGGTGCATCCTCAGTCAACTAAAATACAACTACATCCCAAACGACCTTATCTACCTAATCCGCCATCTATATTCCAATTCTTACAACACTCACACTGACAAGAATGGTAATGTTGCTTACCATTACTTGAATGGTCGTGGAGTTCGTCAAGGATGCCCAATGTCACCACTACTCTTCAACCTAGCAATTGATGGATGTCTCCGAATGATGGACCAAGAAGATTGGGGTTACACTCTCAAATCTGGTCAACAAGTTTCTGCTCTCGCGTATGCCGATGACTTAGTATTAATTTCCAATTCCCGACAAAACTCAATCAACCTCCTCAACAAACTTGAAGATCTTTTGAAAATCACCGACATGCAAGCAAATGTATACAAATGTGCCACCCTCCAATCTTCCTATGTCAAAAAGATGAGAGTTGTAAACAGCGAGAAA
>JAODKO010065272.1:0-16406 GCA_027576895.1 Sciades mastersi | reverse complement strand
GTGGGTTTTTTCTCTCAAAATCACAAATATATACCAGTTGGTTGAAAGACGTTTAGGTGTTCACAAGGGGACGAGGTTTTGATGGAGAAGAAATTTTCACATGCTCACTATTATGTGTGGAACTGAATTTTTTTTGATTTGACACATTTTGAAAGATTAGAGACCAGAAATAGGGATCAGTTATGTGGAGGAAGTTCTCATCGGTTGGTTGCAGTGAGCCATCACGTGAACTCTTCTAATCTTCAAATCAAACCAACCAATACGGTGATGTGGCTGGTTGGTACTGAAAATCATCTAATACCGACATATAAAATGCACAGATGAATTTCTATTTTGGAGCGTGTACCATGTAGCTGATTTTCAACAAAGAGTTGCATCTGGAAACGATTAGATTAGTTTAGTGTGTTAAGTCCTTTTTTTAATAGGAGCTGGTTCTGTGACTTGGCCAAGTTGTTGATCGATAGAAATGAATGCATTCGAGACGGATGACAATGTTTATTTGGAAATTCTTAGAGAAACAGAGAGAGAATTCAAACTATTCCAAATCAGCCCCACTGTCAACTCTTCTCAATGTCTTGTAGACAGTTATTTTGGATGTGAAGCGAATTTCTACAGCTACCGAATATGTATGAGTTATTCGATGTGTGCGGTCAAATCATACGGTCAGGAGAGAAGGTTAGACATCCACCCAAAACGAGACAAATTTGTTTTGATTTTGTGTGTAGATTTTTCAATCCACCTCCACAAATCCAAATAGCAACAATGGTGTTGTTGGGTGGTCTACCGTCTGTGAACAACAACCAACCACTTGCTTTAAATGGCAGCTATGTTTCACTCCAGATAACAGGCAATAACGAGAATGTTGTTGTGGAAAAACCGAAGAAATCACATAAAAACCAACAGAATGTGACATCACCAAGTCCATCCTCACCTGCCACATTGGAATTTGATGGAAATATTGAAAAAAAGAAAAACAAACAACAATCCGAAACCTACTACGATTTTGATACGTCCGTAATTATTACAAAATTAATCAATTGGACACTAATTTTATCGTCACAACTCAAGGGTGTTGCATCTGCGGTCACTTCTCACATAAATGAAGTTGAATTTGGTCGATTTATCACTCTCAAAGCTCACGTAGAACTTAGCATTCGAATTGATTGGTTGATGAGTTTGATTGTGTAGATATTTCTACACAAATGTGGCAATCCAATCGGTCCTATCGAGTCAAATCCCATCAAAGTATTTTCTTATTTGTTACCCCACACATAAATCCATCCATTCTCATACTAAGGTGATATCAAAACCAGCAAAAAAGAAAATCAAATCTACACGTCTAAATGATTGTAATTTAATTTTGTTTCCCAGCTTGACATCACTTTCTCCTAAGGTAATATTCTGTCTGGTTGTTTGGTGGTGTTATCGAACAGATTTCGTTCACAAAGTGTTAGCACCAAATATCTCCACATCGATGACAACACTGTCGACTGTCACCCATCCAAATACACTGGAATTTATATACACAAAGGTATAGCAACATTTGTTTGCGTGTGAATTTCACACAAATAACCTACAGTTCAATGTGTGAATGGGAAGTTTATCAACGAGGAAGGTCCTATAACTTATGGATCTCTGGTTAGATTGTCAACTTTTGACGACAATCTAACACTACCTCTAATGGTAAATTTGAAAATTTTTCCTACAACACATAATTCTTGTGTAGTACATTCGAAAAGTTTGTAATAATTCGATTGATATCGATAGTGGGGAACATTGTCTATCGTTGAATCGCGTAAGAATTAATGAATGCTGGTTGTTCGAGTGTCACTTTGTGTAGGTGGCTTTCGAATGCTACGATAAACCCTACACATTTTTGTCATTATCCACCAACACCTTGAGATTTCACAGCGTAACCATTCCCGCATACTTATGTATATGTTGAATTTATTCCAGTTAAATATCTCCGAAAAATCAGACTTGAAATCGCAAGATCTTTTTCTCTCGTTGTCTGTTTGGCTTCTCATAAATATAGGTTGGAAGTCTTCTTTTTTGAATTATTGGATTGTCTTTAAAAAAATATGTATTTCTAGAGAGAGTTTCGTTCAATTTTGTTATGCCGATAATGGAACGTAGTGTGTTCCCTTGTAAGATTCCCCTCATCCATTCAGTTACCGTATGTTGGGTTATTGTTTGAACGAGTTTTCCAACGGCATGTTTGAACGATTTTAGTGTCACGAAGTGTTGGGAGAGAAACGAGGTTTTGAGGTGGTGGGTAGGGATTTCCACCCCCAACTACAAATGTTCATTGGCAAATACCATGTCAGAACCGAATATCGTTGTAGTGGTATGATTGTTGGTTGGGCCGACTGTGTGAAAGAGATGGATGCGTTGGTGTGTCAAGCTTATCTGGTGAGCAACATTGACGTCGGTTTAACTCTGCCCATCACCCTGGTTTGTCCCACTCGAAACCTCATTTTCGATACTCACTATTCCGCGGTCTATCTATACGATCCTTCCACCAACAACTATTTCCAAAATGTTCAACCAAATCTCAATCCCGCATCGTCCAAAAACTCTCCCAGACCTCTCATATGTTGATTTTAGTCTTGTTGTAACAAAAGTCCACTTCATCAACTTCTACTACTATCATTATTATTATTATTATTATCAAGTTAAAATTGTGACTAACGAGATTTTTACCTAACCTAAAAAGTGCGACAATAATATACGAAAAAACGAGTGCGAAAATTCAAAATCAATCTCAACATTTATTACCCAGTTATCTAACGTGTTACCACCACTGAACCAATTAGTTGAATGCGTATTCCTCATGCACAATTGGACCTTTTCTCTTGTAGGTTTTGTGAATGTGTGGTTTGATGTTGGCTCTGATGAGTGTGCTAGCTCTTCGGAGTGCATCCCAGGTGTGTTGAGGAGGAATATTGGCGTTGAGTAGATAGTTCTTCATACGATTCAAAATTCTTCTACTTCCACAAGCAAGTTTGAAACGGATTTCGTGTGGAGCGAGATGACGTGTGCGTTCAGCTAATCACAACCCAAGCGTTAACATCCAAAAACCAACTGTACAAAATTACTGGTTCTTTTTTTGATGGTTAGAACAACAGCTTTCTTGTCGGCCGAAACATCTACAACATGTTTCGAACAGATACCGTTGTATTTTGGTTTATCCAAACCTTTGGTGTTGAATTTTGCCTAATCCACATCTCACAACACAAATCATCCAATTAGAGGCTCACTTTTGACACTCTCAAACCCTTGAGATTCAATTTATCACAATTCCATTTCTGGGTAACCAACGTAAGTATATCGTCCTGCATAGCTTTAGGTTCGTATTTAGCGTGTGCCGAACATGCCCGATTGTTGGTACAAATAAAGAACTATGCGTTTTTTTCACAATCACAACAAGTCATTGTGTTGACAAAAATGACTGATTATTTTCAAAGGTTTATTATTTTCTACACTGCCTCTATTAGAAGAGCAACTTTACTCGTGATCGCAGAGTCGGAAGTGGTATTCTAGCGAATAGTCGCGACAAAGAACGACTCGTGTAACAAAATGGCCAAGTCTAAGAATCACACCACTCACAACCAAGGAAAAAAGAACCACAGAAATGGCATCAAAAAGCCAAAATTCCAACCGAAAATTTCTACAAAAGGGGTGAGTGTCAAATATTTGGAAACAATCTTATTGGTTATAGATGGATAGAAAATATGTGAGGAATATGAGATTTGCGAAAAAAGGTCTTCTTCGAGCTGGAAAAGCTGCTAGCGAATAAACGTGTATGTTCGTCAAATATTTAATAGATGTGTGGTTGTGGTAGAAGTTTCCGATTGAGGTTTTGTGTCTGTAATAGCGTCATGTTTGTTCTGTAGCTAGTGTAGAAAGATTGAATTGGAATGTGATACAATGAGGTTGTTATTTTTTTGAAATGCGCACAAAAAAAGTGATTTAACAACGTACAACTAAACACAGACAGACAGACACTATCTAACTATAACACGTTAATTATTTGTCGTGACGGCTGAGTAGCAATTTTCGATACACTCAAGCAACTGTCTGAGTACACCAACATCTTGGATAGTTTTTGGAAGTTTGTCGATAGTCTCATGGATACTATCACGAAATGACGCTATTCTGGATTGTTCATTGGAACCGGTCAACGAAATCACACTAACATAGAAGGTCATATCTTTGTTGATACGGAGACACCATGCAATTTCAACAAATGAGGATTGTTCGACAAGAGCAAATATACGAACAGCCTCATCCACCTTGCAAAAGTAGTTACGATGAAGTGCCACAAGTCCACTTTTCGAAAAAAACAATGTAGACCAATTCAACAACATAACAAATACTTTATTTCACTCAAGATTGTATCGAAGCGGCTGTAAGGGGATGGTGGACGTTTGGTCTTTCTACTGGCGACGACACGAACTGCTGTCCTATCGGTTTTGTTGGTCATTTTGACGATGTTATCTCTGGATCTTTTTTCAGCCTTTCTTGGTGACCTAATAGCAGGTACAGTTTCACTTTTAACATTGTCAAAAAATGGTAAACATTCCATTGATTTGAAGTTGGCGCCATTTTCAATTGTGGTAATAGTTATGGGATTTGATGCGAGAAACTCGCAGAGACTGGATCTTATTTTGGGTTGCGAATTGTGGTGAGTGAATACCGAAATTCGTAAAATCTCCGCCAAGCTAAATTTGGGGTTTTCTCGGTGGATCACTGGAGGCAAGATAATTTGTTCGGTTTGCTCCATGGTAATATTCTCATGTTCGGTTGTCCCTTCTCCATTCACATTCACACGTAATGGTACCGCATTGGTTGCTAGAAATGCACGACCGCCCGGAAGTCGACAAATGTCTTTCTCGTCGAAATGACGTTCACACACTCCAACATTGTCTGTAGGAGTGTGATGTACTCTAATGAAAAGAGCAACATCACCAATGGTGATGATCCATTAGAAAATTCACCTGTTTATATTGACCAGCCATTGTTTTTTTAGTTCGGGATTGGCAGGAAATTTGAATAGGGAATATTTTTTGGCGTTTTTGTCATCACTCCTTCGTTGTTGATTCGACCCACATTTAGGTATGAAACAACATGCACTCATCGTTTCAACACTCTCCCAATCTATCTATCTATCTATCTCGCCACGATACTACGTACTACTTATTGCGTATTATCTACTTCTATTTGTTAAGGAAAATTCCTGTCACAATGTGACTTAATCCTACCACCACACACGGATGACTCAATCATAACCCTCCATGGTTGATATACCTTTCATTTGTTAATCTTATTGAATTTGTTTACGATTGAACGCTGTGTGTTGCGGTCATAAATTGTTTATTGACGACTTGAGTTGTGATAGAAAATGGTGGGAACGAGAAACCTATTTTGGATAAGTGCTGCTTGGCTAGAATTTAGATCTACAAACATATTTACACATAATGCCTAGGATAAATTCGGTTGTGTAGGTTCACACATGTGATGTTTTGTTTGGAGCTTTGATCTCGCTCGATAACAGCAAACCAACTTTCCATTGTTGGAGTTTGATTGTGGTGGGTGTTGGAGATTTTTTGAAAGCTTATCAATCGATCCTTATTGGCATTTTGGAATGATTGAAAATGTCACACAATACTGGGGCGAATATCCTCTCACTAATACATTGGATTCCACGATTAACACCACTCGTTGTGTAACTAACTCACGAGTTTTTTGTTGTTTGATGTCAATAACCTAGTGCTCCATTTATTTATATTGATGTTTCGATGTGTGCAGTGTTAGATTGTGAACCAATCAGTGCCACCGAAAATCCTGTTTCAATGCTGTCGGAAGTTCGTAGGTGGGTTTTAGAGCGATCAAACGGGTTGCAATCAAGTTTTTATACTTTCACACAATAGTTTGCTCAACCACTGCCACACCCGTCCCTCATCTGTGCTGCGGTTGACACAAATGATTGGGGTTTTGAAAAAACATTATTTTAAAAGCATCTCAGCATAATTTTTGGTAGCTCTTTTTTTGTTTCACATCTGTTGCTTATCGTGTACTCGTCCATCGCTCTGTCGCCCTATTGCCGAGGGAGTTGAGATGATGCCTCCTCAGTGGGCGTTTGTGGTCGACTCTTCAGCTGTTCATTCCTGGGAATAATGTGGAGATTTTTTGAACTCACCTTGATAGCTGGTCATATTAAACAGATAACATTTAGAAACAAGCACTGTAGATCGTACGTTCTAATGTTTCAGGTGTCCATATGGAAATTCCGCTTTTTTCCATAAATTCTCCATTTGTTTATATTAAAACTTAAAAATTGATGAAATATCAAACAAATACCAGTCGTGTGCACCATTTTATATACGTCCTACGTATATTATTCTGCTGATCAGAATTTTTTCATCATCAAGATATGAGAGTGAGTTTATTTTCACAGTCTTTGGCTAGTTAGTGTTCATACCGCCGTAATGCATAATATTCCGTCGATGTATTTTTTGTATACACTCTACAGGAACGTTTATTTTCCTACCAAACACACGAATCATACACATTTATCAACTGTTATCTAGTTTTGTGACTTGCTCATGGTTTTTTTGGATGATAAAAAGTCAACCTAAACTTATTGGATAACCATTTACATACGAATATTCGTGCATAAATTGTGGCTGAATAAAATCAATCAAAAGTTCAGCTTTAATAGAAGATACATGGGAAACTTCTGGTCTATCTTTTGTGTGTGTTTATGCATATCTACTGGAAGATAAAATGTGCGAAGGAGATGCGCGAAAATTGAAAGATTATGGAATGGGATTCGGTGGAGAGTTTGAGTGAACAACAAAAAAAGTTGTTGATCGATCTGGATCTGTATTACAACAAGATTGGCAACTCGTGTGATGAGGTATTTGAGGTGTTGCGGTTTGGCTGAGTCATTATTTCCAATTGAGGACAATAAAAATAAGTTATTCGTTGAAAGCAGCTCTCAAGTAGTTTGATCCAACACCTACTGTATTGTATCTGTTGTTATGTTTTAGTATAAAAATGTTGACGATCATTTGAGGTAAGACGTTCAAACAAATTTTCCATTTCGTTGACCTCACCCTCCTAACAGTGTGATGAACCAACAAACTGACAATTTCACCGATACACTCTCAAAGTTGAAAGCCGAGAAGGATGTCTACTTCAAAAAACTCACTACCATTGTGGGCAACTTTGAAAAGATTGTTTCCACATTGGAAAACTGCAACAAAAACGTCACCGAAATGGGTGACGAGTTGGATTCTTTCAAACACACCTGCCACCAACTAGCTACAAAACAGGTAAGCTTTAGAGGGGCATTTTTGCTTTATAACTGAATTTTATCGATCAAGCAAAATCTAAAAGCTCAACACCAAATATGTCAACAGTATTTGCAGCATTACAATCGTGTGAAACAAATAGACGAGGTAAGTTCACCTGTTAACCAAAACGATTTCTTATCACACATTTCACATTATTTACACGAAAATTTTATCCATATATATATCGCATTGTTTGTACGAATAATGAAATTTCTTAAATAGAAACTCGAATGTGAAAATCCAAATCTTATACTTTTGATGGAGTTGTGTATTGAGATCCATGAATCAATTCGATTTTTCACAGAAAATGTATATAGAGTTTTGTGTGTGTGATTTTGATTTTAAATAATCCATCCACAATTGTTAGTACAATTTTATGAATTCGGTCGAGATGAGTAAACAACTGCAAGAATCCCACAAAGTTGTATCGTCGAAAGTGTTTGACTATGTCAATCGAGCGGTCACCTACGAGAATGTGTTGAGTGAGTTGTGTGAAAATGTACCTAGTTGACAGTTCGAGTGAGCAACAAAATAACAACTGGCAATTATTTTAGCAAAACTCTAAAACTCTTATTCTCGATAAACTCTACAACACCGATCTACCCATAATAAAAAACATCAAAGTATTACACAACAACCACCAACTTCTACACAATACCTCCAATAGGTTTTTATTCAACAATTCCATGCCAACAATTTACAACATGATATTTTGTATTTTTTGGATTATTAGTTGAAACCACAAATAGTTTACTATTTAGAATCCTAAATATGTACAATGAGATCTATTCACGATTCGCTCAAATAAGAACATCCATTTTGATGGATATGTTGAGTGACAGTACAAACACATTGTTGGAATCGACCACAACAGAACAACCAAAATTGCATGCTCCACGAAGTGTTTTTGTACATTCACAACCACAATAACGTTCCATCTAAAAATCGCGCCAATTTTATTGTATAGATATTAAAATATTGCAAGTTGTTGTCACAGTTGGTGATGAGGGAGTGTGAATTTTTGGTGAAAATATTCGGTAGTTTGGAGAATGAGCACACCAAGTACATTTTGTTTATATCGCTGATTCTGTGCGTTAAATCTATCAATGATTGAAGAAAAATCATTCAACGAATTTACATGTCTCAACATCAGGTCATGTTGAAAGAGTTGTCGAAAATTGTTCACTACGAGCACTTCACCGATCTTTACATTACTATTCAGGTAGTGGATTGTCATCTTTTGCCACCTAATTCGACTCCATTTTATACAATGTAGAAAGATTATTTAAAAAATTTCCACTTTCCATATGATGGTATGTTATTCGGCGAACAACAACCTTGAAATGTATTAGATGTGGAACAGTTCCATTGTAAATATTTCACGCTTTTTCTCAAGGATATCGCCTATTTTATCAATCAACGTGTCTATGTATGTCGCCATTGTTGTATAGTTGTAAAATTCTAAAATGTACTAGATATATATTAATGATGACATTTTGAGTTACAAAATAACCTCATGTGATTTGGCTTATCCCGGTAAAATCGTTATTGAAGTGGCTGACCCTGAAAATGGTAACAAAATGATAACCGAAACAATGATCAGTCATCCCGAGATGTGGTATCCACCTGTGAGAAGAGCGTGTTTCTTACTCTCCAAAATACATCCATGTTTCACAGTACCACAATCAATGTGGAAACCTACAATGGTTGTTAATCTGTGTGTGGATTTAGAAAGAAACTTTCAACAAGATTGCATTCACTACTATCAAGAATTGTGTGAATTCGTTGACGGATGCCTATTCGAAAATGTGCGCTAATCAGAGCAAAGTGAACTGAATGATTTTGTTCCATTTAATGCTATCATACTCACTATAGAATGCCTACATACATTCCAATCTTTTCTACATAAAACATCTTTTGATACTCTCTCAACATGTACAACTTTTGAGCGACGATCTCACATTCAAAGACAAACGATTGGAAGTGTTGAATTATCTCAAACCTGCGGTGATATCACTCTACCACAACAAAAGTCATATACTTCGAATTAACACCGACAATCCGTTGTTAACTTTTTTAACTCAAGTTGTTTTTTGTTGTGTATACTCTAAACTCTAAATTGACATCTATCAGAGTATACCGAAAGTTCATGAGTACACTGTGGATACGTTTTCCGTATATCCATTGTTTGATGATGGGTTAGATTTGTTTATGTTTGTTGTTAGATTTTGGAAAGTAGAGTGAGAAAACAATGTCTGAAATTGGTGGACGAATCTGTCAGATACATTTTTGGTGATATGTTCGCGTTATTTGCGCCACTTTTTACCGACCCCAACGTAATTCAAGCGTTGGAAACCCTCAAAATTGTATTTGCTAGTCCTACTTGTGGATTTACCTTATTCTTAGAGCGATGACAATTTTGAATGTACTGTTGATAAGAGTTTGTTAAAGCATGTCTCCTTCAAGTACAATCAAGGTTTTTCCTGGTTGATTAAATTCGATTGATTAAATTGATGAATTAAGGAAATAACAAAAATGAAATTGATAATTTTCTTGCAAATATCGAGAATGTGCTCGATGATTTCTATCACATTCTATCGATCTATTTCACCGTTGAAGATGGTAGAGATGCTCTTATGGAATCTATCAAGGTATTGTTGTTTGATAAAATTTGTTTAATATTTTATGTAGACTTTGGTCTTGAAAACACACGGCATCATACAAAACGCTTTATTTTTGGCAGGAAAAACTCTAAATGACAACTCCAATTAGATAGACGCGCTTTTTACTTCTCTCCTTTTCAAATCTATATTCCTTACTGAACTTTTTGTTTTAAAAAATACTGCATAAGCGGCGCCATAATTTCGAATTATCGCACATCTAAATAAGAATAAAATGAGTTAATAGATGCAGAAAAAGTCGAAAAAGCATGTAGAAAAAATCAAAAAATATATTGGTGAGCGAGTGATCGAGAAGTTATCTCTTAAAAATTAATTCATCTATCTGTGGTGGAAGACATTTGGCCGATTTGAGATTGTTGATAAGCGTGTCAGTCTCTTGGATCAGCATATGAACACTGAGTTGACGATCCAAACGATTGAAATAGCTCAAAATGTGGTCGCTGTTGAGATGGTTGTTCATGATGAAATGTCTTTCCGATCCAATAATGGTGGCCGCAAGAAACACCGAATAGTGTACCACCTTGTTTTGGGTGAAATATTTGTCCCACAACGTGTACAAATCGTCGTATGAGAATTGTCGCTTGAAGTTGATCAACAACCACGAAAACACAAAACTCACCGTGTCAGCCTCGTTCTTCTTGAGATACGAATGGAATTGTGGCCACAAATACTGTACAAGTGATCTCACCATAGTGATCAAACTGGCAATTCGAGTTTGATCCATGTTGAAATTGGCGCCAAATCTATCCATAATTTCAACAAAACACCAAAAAGTCATGTGTTCATCCTCGAAAAGATAGAGCAACGGAGCCAACACATCACTCATACCTTGCACATATCCAAGATCGAAATTGTACATACAATACGTCATAAGAATGTCGTTGAGTGTGATGGAGTTGGTGGAGTGGTCTCCCTTGTAGAACGCCAAACTTTTGTCGGTTCTACTCACATCTTTTTCGACTATATTCTTACGAAGCATATACTCGGTGAAATTCATCTCCTGTTCCAACGAAATTGTACTCCATTGTGTTTTCATTCGTTCGTAGTTGGTCTTTTTGTTTTGGTCGATCACCACACGTTCCTCCAAACTACTTGCGAATGGATAGTAGTTGAGCAGGTAGAGCCACACTTGTTTTCTTATTTGAGGATCCAATTCGTTGGTATAGATACGTTCGAATATGATAGTCGGTTCCACGTCGATACATTTGTCGTCATCGAAATAGTTTTGCCATTCATCTTCAGTGATGAGACGACGAGTGTTGTCATCGGTGGTGGTTGGAGACGCTTTACACTTGGCAAAAGCGTACAACGTTCCATCACCATTCGAAATCATATTATCGATTTTCGACTCCTCATACGTGGTGTTACCACTATCGTGGTGGATATTTTGCCACGATTTCAGAATGGTTTGTGAGATGGATTGAGATTTTTTGTCGTCATCCTCATCATTCTTAGTATTCAACGAAAACTGTTCAATTATTTCATCTTTCAAGATGTTCCTTGTTTTTATGAGGCCAGACAATATAGAAGAGAACGGTCGCAACTAAACAACATGAACTTTTCATTCCATTCTATCGCGTTTACTTTGGCATTTTGAGAGCGTTGTTTCTCGATCGTACTCACAACAGCGGTGTGATGATCCAACACATAGTAGGTATCGGAATTGAGACAATCTGTGGGATTCCTACCACGAAATTAAATCAAATTTTATACAACAAAATAAAAAAATATGCACAAGAGCGAAACTACAATTCTCGATTTAAGAATGTCCATATTGTCAAACAACGCTTATTTTGAGTGTTAATCTTAATTGGGATTTTTCAGTAAAATTTAATGACTACCTATCGTATTATTTAGTTTTGTCAAATTATTTTAAAAGTCCGGCTAATAAGTAAAATCAACATTACGCGCAAACTAATTCTTTCAACGCATGAAATAATAAAAATCACTTTTGTAACCAGAAAAATCGATGCAACAACTTCACCATCAAATTCAACTTTTCCATCCCATTGTGGAAATAGAATCGTGGTAGTGTGGTGTCCACAGCGTCGTTCCAATTGTCTGTAACACTGGTGATTCTTTTCACTGTCAATATGAGACAAGGATATTGTGGATTTTTGTTGGTGAAACTTTTTTTGGTTGAGCCAAAATTGACTGAGATTTTTTTCAATTCGTCCACCAAATCAATCCATATATCATCTTCTACAAAAATCACTTTATTCAAGTTGTTACAATAGAACGTACGTTTTTGGTTGTCTTTAGATGTGGGAACATTTGTTGGCATCACTTGACCACTCTCCAGTGTCACCTCATCCACAATACTCCAATCATCAATCTCCATAGTTTTAAATTTGAAAACGGCGTCACTACTAGAATCCACTTTCCACGAAAAATACAAACGTTCATTCTACAAAAACACACAAATCCATTCTCGAAAACTGCACACATCTTAATTCACTACTCTCTTATACACAGCTGCTCTTCCAGGTATCATTTCGCCCTCACATTTTTTGTTAAATTTTCTATTCGAATATACAAACACATTTGAATCATTCCACAACTCCTATGATTCCATTTATGCTATAGTTCTTATGGAATTGTTTTACTTGTCCTTGATCGAACGTTTGGGAGCTTTTAGGGCTGTCCGAATTGAGAAACATGTTAAAATTAATACCTTTTTAGTGCGCTTGCGTGATGCAAAATAACACCTTTTTTCGTCCTTTGAGAATATAAAGAATCTTCACTGGATTCTAAGTAGAAAAATTTTGATCAAACTCATTCAACAATTTTGTATGGTTCATTATTTCAGCAGGATCACTTATATTTGGTTAAAATTGAACTTGAGAAGCTTTAAACAAAAACGCATAGAAAAGTAATATTTCTAGAACCAACACACAAAAAACCGATTTTTTGTTCTATCCAAACAATTCGGTGGAATAATCTGAGCAAATTGAACACGATATCTAGGAGGTGTCACGACCAAGATACTGTTTCAACGGAATAAGATGACCGTAAGCAAGTCGACTACATTCAATCCAACTGGATAGTCTATCTCTGAGATTGACAATCTGATCCATATCAAGACATTTGGGTTGAATGTAGGTGATGTAGACTTGGGAGGATTTCTCATCGATTTTACCTCGAAGATAGTTCAACGAGAAAACTTTCATCAAGAATTTCTCCACCTAACACACCACCAAAATACACACATAATGCAAAATAGGACAGCACCAACAATTACATCTTCGAGGGGAATTTGAAGGCCTTCGGAGATGACACCAAACGAGACAGGTTTGCCTTGCATCACTTCCGAGCACGAGCACATCTCAGCCAACCCAATAATTTTCAATTTCAACACAATCTTATCATAGTTCAACTCCAAATTGGGCTAAATGAAATGAGATCAACTGACAACTCTTTGACCGCAACTAAGTACAATCGATCGAATAAATTCTCTACACGATTCAAACAACACCAAATCGTATTTGCCAAGACTTTTCAAGAGAGTGCACAATTTTTCACTGTTTGTCGCCGAAAGGGATTGCATTATGGGATGGTTAGCCTTGTGATTTAAAATTATATAGTGTGATAGATGAATCGCCACAAAACCACTCACCAACTCAATAAGACTGTAACTCTGAGTAGAAATGATAGCAGCTATAGCAATGTTGTAGGCCAGCAATCGTTTCTCTTGAGCTACACATAGTTTTATTGAGTTTACTTTTCAAATCTTATAGATTATAGGTTAGTTCTATTGCTTTACTAAAATCGAATTTGTGATAAATTTGAGCTTTGGACTATTATTGAAGCGATAATAATAAAATTATTGTAGAAAAAGTTAAACATATAATATATTTTGGAAGATTCGTTGATTTTTTAAAAATTATGCGGATAACTCCAACTTAATTCAGTTGTTACAGCAGGTTTCGATGTAAAAATATTTCATATGCGATTGCAAATGCTTGTGGAATCATGTTTAGATATTTTTTTGAAAAAATATTCAGGCCACTTAAGAAGATTACCAGATTCTAACCGCTGGCGGTAATTTCATACAAAAGATAGGTTTTTTAAGAAAATTGTGGTTAATCAAGTTGGAAACTTTTTATTTTTCGCATTCTACTAGTTGCTTTAAATTTGTGTATATACGCCTCGTAAACATTAAATTTTCAAATTTTTCCATACATATTACCTTTCAATTCATCCAACTTTACACAACCCAAATATTTGAGTGTAACTCGATAGTATTTGTCGGCATCGCAAGCTCGCTACATTAATGAATCAAACAATATTTCGTGAGTGGAACTACCTCGTAATACAACGATTTCAATTTGTAGTAGTAGGCGTGAGCGGTGGTAACATTGCGCAAATTGGAAACCATTTCTTTCACATCCATCAAGCAATTCTTATCGAATTGAAACAAATTTTAAAACTTGAAAAAAATTACTTTCGCTTCAATCAACTCGTTAAATCGTAAGTGGAAAATCACATACGACAACTTGGCAATAATGTACGCCACCGAGTTGGGTGTAAACTATCAAACAACTTTATCCACTCAACTCTTAGACAATGTACATTTTCGTCGATATCTTTCAAAAGATCTAGCACTTCTCGACCATCTTAATTGGAGAAATTGATAAATAAACACTTGCACACACATACACACTAGTCTAATCTAATACTTTCATGATAATGGGCAATATTGAAAACTATTTTGGATCGAATCACCGGATCAAACCTATCAAATATTTTATTTTTATTGTACACAACAAAAAAGCTGATCAAAATACATGACTATAAAACTGTTCAAGTTGGTTTTGTAGAGCTAAAAAGTGGGAGTTACAACAGTACTTTTTTCCACCAACTAAATTACGTCTAAAAAATTGATTGGCACCTTAAACTTTTCACGAGTCAACTCCTCCAACATCAAACCCAATTCGTAGTTTTGTCTAAATGTTTCGATGGGTTTTATTTGGTTGTGAAATAAGTGTTTTTAGATCACTTTTTGGCGTATAGTTCTCTTAATTTTTTAAAGACTTCTTTGTTTTCGCCCAGTTGTGCAGCCACATCCAAATAATCCAATCCATAGCAATGGAGAGTTCCTGTGACTATCGGCATTTTGGATTTGTTGTGCGCGCAGACGTTGGGAACAAATGTTTTTTCTGCAGTTGCTTAAACTTGTTTCTCTACAGATTGTTTGAAGTAGTAAATCTATTGATTTTTTAGTAAATATTGAAGAGTTGGACTCGTTAGAAACTGCTAAAAACGAACTTTTAACTTGTATTCGAAGAATAAAAAATACAACTCTTCAAAATGTGACAAGTAAGAGAACTGTTCTATTAGATAGTTTACCAATAAATAGGTCACTAGACATTTTGAAAGTTGTCACAAAGCCATTGACTTAAAAACTGTATTTTTTAATGTTTGATTGATTATTATGGCAGGAAAAAGTGTTATTGTTCAACAAAAAACAACAAAACTACGCTAAAAATTCATACAAAGACCACAACACACCAGAGCCTATCGATTTCTTTATGAAACTGAGCAAAAAACCTTTTCGTAGGAGATGAAATATTTTTTCATTTTTGAAATTTTTTATCATCGACAGGTATGAAGTGTCTGATGTGGTTTTATCGGAAATCGATTGATATTTCTTCACCTTAACATCGTTTGGTTAGAGTTGGAATTTTCGAACGGTGAGCGGTAACACAATTACCTGCATTCTAGTTTTGAGTAAATCGATCGGCTGAACTATAGCCGTAGAGATTAGACCGGAGAAAACACCACAAATAAAATTCCATTGAATCTCATTATATGTATCTTTTTTGAACAGTTTTGGATTGTGTTCTATGTTGAATAGTAAAAAATGTGGTCTATCACTTTTCAGAAAGAGTAATGATCAATAAAAAAACTTTTTTTCGATTGAAAATATCTAAACAATGAGTAGTGAATGGCAGACGCTGGCACATCCTTCATCACAGCAGCCAAGTAGCCTTGATAAAATCCTCGAGCACCTTCATTTTTGTATATACTTTTAAAAGCGGATCCTATGCTTGGATAGTTGTATTTGTTGCTCTACAAAAAAAAGTACATTCTTTCACAACTGACCAACAAAATTACCTCGAAACGAGTTTTTATCAGAGTCAGAGGTTGGAATGTGGATATCACAAAAAATCGTGATACTCCTCCAATAACTAAGTTTGTGTTTGGATTTATATCAACTTGAAATTTTTCTCTACAACATTAGTTTGTTACACCAATACAACAAATGTTTTAACAACTAACTACCTGGCTATCAACGTGAAACCTTCCAACAAACCAAAATACATTCCAATACCTGGTACAAGTCGCACAGCAGCCTAAATAG